>JAHLSL010000010.1:21427684-21616775 GCA_025920805.1 Petroica traversi
GCCAGGAGCCTGCGGGGCACCTCCAGGAGCCTGCGGGACACCCCCAGGAGCCTGCGGGACACGGCCCGGAGCCTGCGGGGCACCCTGCGGGCCGTGCTCAGCCGGCTCCGAGACGCTGACGAGCAGCATCCCAGTAAGGATGCACTTAGGGGTGTCTGCCTGCACCGTGTTCCCCAGTTTCAAGGGGCCTACATCCAAAGCCAAGTCCAAAACATTGCATCGTCACCTGGATACTACAAAGGGCTCCATTTGCTTTATTTTTCACATGAACAGCAGGAGGAAAAAACCCTTCTGAAGCTCACTGCTTACAATGTCACTCTTACGGATCCTCCTCCCTGAGGAGGACCATAAAATTGGTAAGGGGATTGAAGCACCTACCCGATGAAGATAGGCTGAGAAAGCTGGGACTCTTCAGCTTGGAGAAGGTTTTATAGAGACCTCATAGCATCCTTCCACTATCTACAGGGAAGCCAGAGAGGGGACTCTTCATCTGGAACCATAGTGATTAGGACAAGGAGTGATGGGTACAAACTGGAAGAGAGGAAATTTAGGTTAAATATTAGGAAGAAATTCTTTACTGTGAGAGTAGAGAGACACTGGAACAGGTTGCTCAGGGAGATTGTGGAAGCCCCAACCCTGGCAGTGCTCAAAGCCAGCTTGGGTAAGGCCTTGAGCAACCTGGTTTAGTGGGAGGTGTCCCTGCTCATGGCAGGGGGTGTTGGAACTAGATGATATTTAAGGTCCATTCCAATCCCTTAACATTCCATGGTTTTGTGATCTTATCTAGCTCATGTACCTCTGTAAAAGAATGGCTTATTTATAAATTACAGAATTTGGATTGCTCTTTGGCAGCTCATTTTGCTGAATCACAGACATCCAGGAAACAGCTCCTGCCCTAAAAATCTTGCCGTCTGGCTTAATAAAAAATACAATAAATAAGTAATGAGATTGTGCAGCTGCTTAGACAAATAGAATTTCTGTTTGACGTCTTCAGGAAGTTTAAGCTTTTATATGTGTGTGTTATATAAATAAATATGTACATGCACTTACATTTAAATCCATTGTAAAGTCATAAATTCTTTCTTTTTCATCAGTTTCCTGTTCACTTCTAAGGAAAACACTGATCCTGGGACCGCTGCCTGTAATGGTTGTCACCTGATTTTTTGTCAAGTGAGATGTTTAATGGGCTGTTCAGCACACAATCTGACCCATTAGCTTTACTTACCCTGCACAAAAGGCAACTCAGATTCCTGAAGATTAACCACCTCTCTGACACGAATCAGGCAGAACACACAGGAGTTTTGTCCACCCTGCCACCTACCTGTGCCTGATTTGCTCAGTGGAATAGGAATTTTCAGGCTTTGTAGACTCATGTAATCACTGGTTTCTCCAGAAGTGTGTGTTGATATTTTATGTTAGGGCTACGATTGACCAGTAATACAGCAGAACTCCATGCCAAACCCATTTCACATGAGTCAGAGAGGCAAGATCATAATGAGTTTCTGTCACTGTCAACCACAGCTGGATTCAAACCAGATGCTAACAGCTGAAAGGCTCTTTAGCCTGTTATGGATCGTCTAAGCCACCTAGTCTTTGCCTCTCCTGACTGAAGATTATCAAAAAGAATATCTATAGCTTAAGGAAATTCTTCCTTGTTCAGTAAGGTCTGGTGGGTAACTCTGCTCCCCTTTGTCTTGACCCCAATTACTAAACACTGATAAGGATCGGGAAGTAAGTGGTTGCATTATTTAACAAATGAAAGGTCAAAAGCGCTGCTATTCAGTAAGGTCAAAGGTTACCATCACTGTTATTAAACAGTTCGAAAGCAGTTTCTCCCATTCCTTGCCATCCCAAGCTCAAACAAGGAGATGCTCAGCAGTGGGGCAGACAGGAGGGAAGAGAGGCACCAGACATCATTCAGCTGGCAGCTGGCTAGGTGGCATTTCTGAGACACCTGCCTCAGCAAGGGAAGGTGCCACAGTCCAGCAGCTCCCATCAGAGCACTGAGTTCTCCTGCCTTTGCACAGCACAGGCAAATATCTGTGTGCCAAACAGCTTCAGCTTCTCCCAGCTCCACTCTTTAGAGCTGGCATCCTTTTGGGGGAGAAATCAGTCTCCGGCCCCCTTCCACTCATCTCAGACAAGGTACTGAAGCTTACAGAACTGAGCATCTCGAAATACATGTGAGTTGCTGCTGTGTACGCAATGGCTCCTGGATGCGTGCACACCTTCTTCATAAAATATTTGACCACACTTTGAGTGATATAGTGAAGTGAGCTCATCTTCCTATATGTTCTTTAATATACCTTATCTCCAAAGAAAGAAAAGTAACTATCATTAAATTTCTACTGGTACAAATTAGGAAGGTGGTTCTCAAAATACTCTTGCAGAATAACTATTGCACTGTCCTGGGCGTCCATTGGGCCGACACTGATAACAAGTTATTCTGCTATCCATCACCTGCTTTTTTATGTGGTGGGGACAAATCTGCAGTTAGTTCTGATGCAGCAAAAAATGGATAGGGGTTGTTCCTCCCAGGTGTCTTGAAGATAAAATCTGATTTTCCTTCAAGTCATCTCAAAAGTTCAGACTGTCTCTTACTTCACGAATATTGCAGCTTTGAGTTATTTTCCTGCATGTAAGTCATTACTGGTAAGGATAGTAAAAGATAGTAAGCAAGGGAGGAAAGTACGGGGTTTTTCTCAATAAGGAAGGACAGATAGATGGCTGCTTGTCAGAAGGGGAGGAGACTGTGGATGACAAACAGCTGAACAAACTTCAAGTGCTGCAAAGTGAAGCCTTGAGCTATGTTGAGCATAAAGTAAAGAACTAGAGCCAAGTAACAGTTTAATAGCAACAGAAGGGATCCGGAGTGTCCCTACCTGATATAGTACAGACACTTTCCTCTGTCTTGGAGATTATACTAAATATGGAAAAATGCTGGAAATACCTTGACTGCAGTTCAAAGGAAAAGGATGTGGATCTTTTGGCTTGTCCAGGATCGATGCCATTAGTTTCTCCATTACTGGAACCTGAGCTAGCTGAGTGCTGTCATGGGGAGACACAGAGAGGAAGGGGTGCAAGTGCAGTGCATGCCATGAGCTGGACTTCTCCACCTCTGGAATGCCTGCAATAGCACTCTCAGTAACAACTCAGTAAGAAATTGGGCTAGTAGGTCAGGATGGGAACAGCTGTGCTGAGATACAGCGAAAATCTGCAGGATCACTGTCACAAGCCTTCCCTGGAGATTCTCTTTGGCATAATCCTGGGCAGGCAATATGCCCAAAAAAAGTGGTTATCTTGCCTTACTCAGGAAAAGACAAGCACAAGAGCCAAAGCGCTTTGTCATTTTGTAACATGAAGTTTTCTATGTCTTTAAGGTTTGTTTCATGCTTTTCATCACTCCCCTAATAGCATCCATCACAGTGACTGCTCTTGGCACAGGGGGCAGGTAGATTTTACTGGGGTAAGAAATACCAGTGTGCTGATTACATCATCCTGCCCGGGCATCACACGAGTTGCTGTGACACTTCTAGCTGACAGCTGAACACACATGTCTGTCTTGCTTGTTTTTCAGGTACCCAGAGGGGTGAGATGCAGCACTGTGACTTTGCACACAGCATGCTGCCAGTTGGAGTGCTGACAGCCTGAGGAGGAAGGTGCTGTTGAGGAACCCAGGGAAAGACTAAACAGCGCAATGAGAAATTGCTTTGTCAGCATAGTTCTGACTGTGGTTAGGCTTCAGGAGAATTTAATGCATTGGTATAGGTGTTATCCACATTGGTATGGGTGTTATCCAGCCCTTCATTTTAGTGTCTTGGCACTAGGGTTTAATATATTCACAAATAACTAATATAGGGTTTTTCAGACATCCTACAAGGATAGGCAGTGCATGGAAGATTGCTAAATTGTTTTGGTGATTCCCTGGAAGCAACTTGCTGACAACAGTTTCTGGTCTTCATAAATTCAGTTTTTAGGACTGACACATACCTCTACAAGTTGCAGTTGCCACATGGTAGAAGAACATGTCTTGTAGTGCATGGACCTGAATGATTTAGGCTTTTGAGCTGTGACCAAGACCACACGTCACAGGGAGGAATGAATCAGCAGCCAGCAGTAATCACAGTCTTGGTGTAGGTTTAATCAGCTTGGAAGAGAGGTCAACAAGTCTGAAGCTTTCAAGTGGCTCCAGGCAGAATCTCTCTAAAGTGTTTAAGCAAAAAAGCAACAAAGACTGGGGCACTGCCTGATGCACATGGCAAGCTGATGATGGGATGGGTGTTTCTGGCCTACCACCTGAGAGTCCAGAGCAGAAGGAAGGAAATTCATCCAGGAGAGCTCTGGGATCAGAACAATTGACAGGGGAGATCTCATTACTTAAAGATAAGTTTTCCAGAAAATATTCTTCTTGTAGTAAACTTGGTTTTTATTCAGGCAGTGCTTATTCCTGTTGGAGACATCTGCATGTCTTTCTTTGCCAGGTAGTCAGAGACCATTGGCCTTTTCTCAGTGTCAGTTTCTATAGTGATTGCCATTTTCAACAGGTTTGTTTTTTTTTCCCCCAATATGAAAATACTTCCCAATATGAAATTTCTACTCAGCCTAAGGCACTTGCTTGGGCCTTTTAACCTCTAAAAACATGTAGGAGCCAGCGACCAGCTCAGGTGGGGTGTGCAGCTTCAGATAACTGTGCTCTCCAATCATGAAACATCCAGAGGGGTGATTGCATCCCCATCTTTGGGGCACTGACTCTTGCCAGCAAAGCTCAGCCATTTCCTCAGCAAGCCTTTTGCCTTTGTGTTGATTCACTCTTCCACCTGCTGCTGAATTACTTTGTTTTGAAAACCCAGCTGCATTGTGCTGACATTTGTATGTGGGTTCTATTCCCAGTAATAGAGATGAGACAGGCAAATTTTATCCAAAAAGGGGAGGAAAAAAGGGTTCTTTGCAGAGCATCTGCTGCAGAGTCTGTCCCTCCACATGCAGTGTGTGGCCCTCAGTCAGGCAGCCTTGCAGCTGCGCTAACAAAGGAGGGGTTTCCTCATTTTTACTACAAGACTGAAAAATATATTCTGTCTAATTCAGGAGAAAATGTTACTTTTCTGAAATTTCCAGTTTTTCTTTCCTGCCTCAGCTCAGCTCTCAGCAGAGATTGAGGAAATCTGAGATACCCAGGAGAGAGAGCAGCAGAGACCTCTGCCTAAACTGTTTGAATAGATAATACCCTTTCCAAATGCTGGCACCTGGGAATCCTTTAATGACTTGGATGGTGCTTTAGGTAGACTGAATATCTCCTTTCAGAAACAAAGGCTTATTATTATTTATTTATCTGCCTTAAATCTTACAAGCAGTTAGAAAGTAACCCTTTCTTGTGTTACATTTCTGCCACCGTGCTGAATATCATAAAGTTGAAGTTTGTTCTCATTTACTGTAATTTAACTACAAGTGTAAATCTATATTAGGGCAGATACTTTATATCAAATTTTCAAAGGGCAGAATTTGTCTCTATTCATTTAGTAATCTTAAACACACATTTCCCATTCATAAGGGAAGTATATGTGAAAAAATCCAAATATTAAATGGCTTTGTGCCTCCAACATAGCTATTATTGAAAAGCTAAGTAATCATTTGTAACTGAGGTTGTCACTGAAAGAAGTAATAGACCACCCTGTAAAAAGTATTTTGTCGTCTGCATTGGGAAATTGTTTTAACAACTGAACCTTTATTGACATTTCTTTATTGACAGAGCTCTGGTAGGAGTAATTTTTCCTTCTTGTCTGCATGGAGGCTTCTGTTTGATCTAAAGAGAGAATGCGGTCTGTGGTTTCATGGGTATGCATGAAGACTCTTCTTAATAACCTGATCCAGAGTCCTAATCCCCTGAAATTTATTTCCTACCTCTCTCCTTGTCTTGATTTGTTTTTCATCGTCTGCATCACTCCCAAAATCTGATTCACTCTATAAAATCATAATTTGTTGGTCTGAGCCATGTTCTTTTCAGACTCCAAGCTTTCTTGGTTGATCTATTTTCCAGTTCTTAGATCTTTAAACAAAAACTGAGTAAGTAAATGCTGCAGCTTTTGAGGTTTTCCTTTACCTGAGCCCAGTTTACAACTGCAGAGGTGGAGGGTCACTCTGGGTTTGTTTGGCACCTTGCAGAATTAATCCTCCTCCCAGTCTGGCCTTTAGTCTATATGGGATTACAGTGGTGTCACAATAATAAGTACCAGCTTGCTTTCCTGTGGTACATTTGGCTGTGCTTCTACCAGCCTCTACCTCAGAATTTCCTGCAGCAGAGTGACCTTGTCCAGCAAGGTCTGGAGGTCACTGCAGATCTGAGCCAAGGAAGTTTCCTTATGACAATAAGAGAAACCACATGCCCTAGTTCCCCCTGTGAGTTTGTCAATGCAGCAGCGCAGCAGTACACCCATGAAAGATGGTGTGGGTCTCTCACAGCCAGTTATTTGGGCTTCATAGTCAGCCACAGGGTAATTTCCTGCTTAAAACAACTTGTGAGGCGTAGAGGTGCATCTGAACTGTGAGGCCTGGGGCTATTTCCAGCTTGGAAGCCCAGATGTGCACTGCAGTCACATGCTGCTTGTTTGTCAGGATGCAGCCTGGGTGTGTAACTGTCTGTCCTCTCTTCTCTCCTCTCCCTACCATGCTTCTGGTTTTCCATTGGAAAGAAAACGGATTGAGGGCAAGAGGGTGGGTGGTGTGGTGGACTCCTGGTTTAGACTGCCTCAGAGTCTCATACAATTCACCTTAGACTAATAACAATACATTGCAAAGCTTGACCTGGCACTGTAGAATCACTGTGGGATGAGCTGTGGCCAACTTTTGAGCACCTGAGACTTGCAGGCTTGGACTGTGGCAGTGCTTGTGAGCCAAATTTCCTTTCCAACTTCCACAAGGTGTCCTCAAGTACTCTTTGTTTTACAGCTACCATATTCAGCAGGGATGAGCTAAGATGTAATTGTTTTGGGAGAGAGCTGTTAGGGCCAATACTGGCTAATCTGCCTAATTTTAGGACTTCAGTGGGTCTCTGTGTGTAAATGCTTAAACAATTTCAAAATGCAAAACAATCTAAAGTTTCCTTTTGCTTTGACCACAGCTTTATTTTTGCTCCTGTTAACCCAGAATCACATCCTCTCATCTTGAGATGGTTTGTCTTAGAAATTATGAGCCACAGCTGTGTGAAGTTGGCTGAGGGAAGGTGAACGCTGCAGCCGTTTTCTAAACATTATCGACTTGATGCAAAAGGAAATAGAAACTGAGGTAGGCTGTTAGATGTGTGCATTGCTAAGTGGTTGGAAGAATAATGCTGTGAAAAAAACCCCTGAAATCAGGAATAGGTTAAAATACAGGTTTAACAACAGCCAGAGGCTATTGGTTGAAGGCTAGGTCCTGCAGCAGTGAGTGTCAAAGCTTTTATTGATTTTGCTGGATCAGGATCTCATCTGGAAAGCGCAGATGAGGAGTCAATGGAACTGCAGTTGCAGAAACAGCAGTAAAGCAGCTGTGGTCAGTGTTTCATATGGAGAAACAAAATTACAAACCTACAGTGTGAACTTGATGAGAAAGTTAAAAGTGGTTTTGAGGTGTCTATGCGTTCTGAAGAGATATCATGGGAGATAATTAGAGCACAGCCTGGGCTCTGGCCATTGGGAGTTCCGATCTCCCAAATAAAACTCACAGCTGTCTCACATTTCTGACTAAAGCAGACTCCTAAGGGGAGAGATTCCTCACAAATTTCTTGTGAGAGCACAACAGCATGGTTCAAGCTCCCAGAGGATTTCTGGTTACAATTATATAACAATACTAAAGTCCATTGAACTGATTACTTAAGCCAGAAGTAACCTTGGCTGATGATGAGCTCCCTTGTGTGCTGTAGAAATCCTACCTGGTAAATATTCACAGGCTTTGTACCCACCAGAGCAGCCCCCTGCTCCCTCAATAGTAGGAAAATCAAGCAGTCATTCCTACCCTATACGAACTGGTTTGGGAGAAGGCAGAATGCAAGAAATCTCTTTTTGTTTAGTTTAAACAACACCTCCTTGGGTACTCTGAACAACTCATGAATAGTAAGTAACATTATTATTTCTCTTCCCCTCCACTGTTTTTAAGCAGAAAATTTAACGCTAACACAACCTGAAGATAGCAAGGAAAGCTTTTGTTTATTTTTTCAGTAAATGCTTTTTAAAGTTTCTTTTAAAACCATATTTGAAAAGGATTTTTTCCTTGCAAGGTTATGACTAGAAAAGACCTGAAGTGGATGCAAAATTCTCTCTCTTTCTCAGGTACTGTGTTCATAAATAGATGTGAATTGTGTTCTACGGGCAACTCATTGACATGTTTTATTGTTACAGTTATTGAATCAAAAAAACAGGGGAGGTAGCAGAGACAGCAGGCCTTTTGAGCAGCCTAGGAGCAGGCAGGCAGCAAATGGGAATTTCACTGATTTTGTACAGCAAAAGCTTGGTACACAGTGCCCTCTTTGTTCCACAGAGAGGAGTGCATCCCTTTGGACCTTGTTGTTGCAAGAAATAAGCAAAATTCTAACTAAGAAGTTTGTTGAAGGGATGCCAGCTGTTCAACTTGGCCTCCTCCTTAATCTTTGTGTGTTTGGAAATGCTGTGCAATTCAGGGCTCCTTCAGGCCAAAGCGGAGGCTGCAACAAATATCTGAGCTTAGACATTTGTGTCCCTGCAGGGAGATCTGTCAGACGTGGACACACAGCCTTTGCCAGCAGAAGAGGGGTTTTGACCCTCTGCAGGAGCACCAGGACTCCAATTGCTTCAAATGCTCTTTCTGTTGAAAGGATCTTGGAGTTTGGAGCATTTGAAGGATCCAAATGCAGGGATCCAGTGAGATCCTCACTTGTTGCATTCTCTGTGACTCTACTAGAGTTTAGCCAGCCTTCTCATAAGCTGGAAATATCTCTCCTCTCCTAATTTTCATAGCAACAAGAGGGTTGGTCCTTTCAGAGAGCCCTCGTCATTGAAAGAAACACAAAATCCAGGCACACCAGGAGCTAAGAGTTTTCAGACTCCAGGAAAACACAGTTTCTAAGTTAGAAACAAGTCTGCATGTGAAGAATCTGAAAGCAGCCTGTTGCCCAGTGGTGTGGAAATGCGTGTGGTGGACAGACTGCACTCGGCATCCGGGGTTGTGGCAGCTGCTGTGCTTGGCTCACACACAGGTGCTACTGAGGCCTCAGCTGCTCACAGTTCCAGGAACTGGAGGAAGAGGCAGCCAGAAGGAGCAAAGAAAACACAGATTGAATAATCAGGAAAAGAAGATAAACTGTGCTGAGTGGCAGCTGGTCTTTAGAAAACAGGCTGTGTAAATACCCCAAGGGCCTTGTGCATCATCCCTGGGAAGCTAGTCCCCAGAGGGGGACTCAGCTGGATCACCATGCCACTCCACACTGGAGGTATGTTTACTTCTGCACAGTCTTCTGTGTTTCCTGTGAGAACATTCCCCTGCTCATAATCAGTATCTGCTGACCTTTCAACAAGCAGTGTTTCCCTTCTGTGTCTATACACATCTGTCTGTGCCAGAAAAAGCCTCCAAATAAATTATTTACTGCTCATCTTCTTCAGGCCACTGAAGGCAAAGGTGCCAGTCCCAGTTTTTACAGTGTCGAGGGGAGAGACCAGTGGCCAAATAACAGACTGTGCATTTTGTCTTCAATGCATAGGTCATATACAGTGTAGTTTCTCTACCTGGAATAACTTTCCGCATCATAGATACTGACAGCTCTACTGACACTTTTGCAGTGGTAGGGATGAGTGGCTTTTAGAAGAGGAGTGCAGCGTGCCACCAGTGTTTCAGTACTGCCTCTGTCTGTAATTTTGCAAACCATCCTTCAACGAATATTTGACAAAAGATATCACCATTTGTGCTTCTGTTAACCTGTAGGTCCATTTTGTGTCTGATATATCCCTTTCTTTTTATGTTCATCCTTTGCTGTGATTCTCTCCTCTCTGTCCTTCCCATGGGTCTCCAGAAATGTGCCCTGTAATGTTTGTTCCCTGCAATTCATTTGTACTGATGGACTTGCCAGGCCTGGAGGCACACAGAAGTTTTGGCCCTGGCTTCGATGTGATTTCCAGTGATCTTGGCGAAAGAATTGACCCCAGCCTGGAGCTATGGGTTTCCTTATAGGGCTCTGTGAAGGCCCCTCAGAGCAGGGATAACCAAAGGAGAGGGACAGCTGAAATTATTTGCTGACAAACAGTTTCTTTGTCTAGGCTGAGGTTTGGACCAGAAGAGCAGTGCTGTCGGAGCAGCACTTAGGTGCCCTCTGGCCCTGCTTGGCGCTTGGGCTGTAGCTGGTGTAGCACTGAGACTTTCAGTCCTGCACCATCCAAATCCTTGGTCTCCCTTGCACTGTCTCTAGGCTGTGGTTTTCACCCACCTCTTCTGTGCTTTTGATACCTGGTTCAGCAAAGGAGCTATCTGCCAGAAAACTTTAAGTGACTGACTTATTAAACAAAAAACTCTGCCTAGTGCAGTCCACACCTGTCAAGCATATGGCAGTGCTATAGACATGCTTGATGCCTCGCACAGACAACACCCCTGCTCTAAGAAATGGCCAGCTTGATTTAGAAGTGGAAATGAGGAGGAAGAAGAGAGCTGTTCTCCGTGGCAGAGATCTGCCCTCTTCCCAAAGCATGCATGGTACTTGGAGTGTTTGTTTCATACATGGGAAAGGAGCTGGGGATTAGCTGTTGTCTTTACTCTGCAGGCAAGCAGCAGGTAGTAGGAACAAACCAGGGAGTGGAAAAGTGTAAAGAATTAACTTGCACTTTCAGAAAAGGTGAAAGGAACTAAACACAGTGACTCCTGAAAGCTACTTCTGAACTGACTGTTCCACTCCTTAGTCTGCTATCTAAGATCCATACAGCGTCAGCTAAGGATCTGCGTCATCCTTTTGTTTATTGGCTGTTCGCGGTGCCCACAGACTCCAAATGAGAACAGATAATTATTTGCATTTACTGCAGTACTAGGGAACTTGTGCTGTGTATCATAATCTAATTGTTCTAGGAATACAAACAAACAGAAAACACAGAAGCACGGGGGAAAAAAAAAAAGCAAAATTGCTTTCAGTCTAAGAAGATAAAAAAAGGAAAAGAGCTGGAGAGAAGAAAGCATTATCACTTCCTTTTCATGTATGGGAACTAGAGCATTAAGAGATCAAATAACTTGCTCAAAGTCTTAGAGAGGGTGGGCCAGGAAGTGAACCCAATCCATCACTAGCTATTGCTTGCAATCCCATCTCTTCTTTAAATAAGAACACTGCTCTACCTGTGCAGGGAATGTGGTCATATAGCTGCCAGACAGTAGTCTGAAGGGGAGCATAAAACTCCCAGATTAGGATGAAGGTTAAATTGTACATTTTATAAGGGGTAAGAACTAATGCTGCTAATGACTGGCAACTCAATTCCATATATCCATGAGAAGGACTCAGACTATACTCACTTGAACCTGTGACTTGCCTAAATCTGACCATTTACAGGATCTGCAATCACCTAAATACTAGGGCCAGTGTTTTAGGACAGAAAAGCAGGGAAACTAAAGGCTTCGAACAAAAACCTGTTTGAGCTACCTATTTTTTAATGAAGACTGTCTTGCATATCCTCTTGAAGAAAGCCTGCCTGGAAGTTGCTGAGGGATGGAAAAGACACTTGTTTTTCCAGAAGCTGAAGAGGTTGCAGCCACTTGTTGTGTTGCAGGTGGGCAGTGGGCATGCAGCTGGTGGCTCCTGGGAGTCCATCGATTTGCCACTGTCATCACAGCTGCTGGAGATCCATTCCTGTATCCTGCCCTCTGTAAACAACAGCTCATAACCACAAAGCATCAAGCGTCTCTGGTCGAGCATCAGCTCAGAGAGCCCAGAGAGCTGCTTGCTGAAAGCTGCTTTCTATTTGCTTGCAGACATGTCAATATTTACTGAGTGAGGCTCCACTTTTGCCCAGCTGGAGCATGACAGCTTTGCCACTCTTGCACTCAGTGGCCCTATCTTCCAGCATTAACATCAGGAGGTGATGAGTGACCAGGCTGGCCTGATAAATGGGAAGAGATCTGCAAACAGAGAACAGCAAACACTTCCTGGGGGGGCTCAGGACACCTGCTGAGAAAGATGCTCTTTTTTTCAAGGATCAGGTAGCTTCTGATGCTGTATCAGGAGAGACACAGGAAAGGTGCTGTTGGTGGTGTTGGTTGCTGGGGAAGGCCCAGCTGTGAGCAGGGGTACACGGTGGTCTCTGAGCCACCTCAGAGCTGTAGCTGTATCACTGGGCTTTCAGCAGAGACCTGTTAGTGCAATATTTGGGGGGGGGAAATGACAGTCCAAGATGTGCACCAACAAGAGTGACCCCCTCTCCTGTTTCTGATGGGAATAGGGAAGGCAGGATGCAGGATACACTTGCAGGGAAGATGCTGCCAGAGGCTGGAAGGCGCTGAGCTCTGCTGCACAGTTACAGCTGCAGTTCCTCAGTTATCAGATGTGTTTGAGTGAGCCATTATATGCAAATAAAAGCCAAGAGGCCAGTTTCTGACGTTTAGTGTTCAAGCTTAATTCTCTGGGATTTCACAGCTATTTGCAGATACTTTAGTGGTAGACACATTACAGCTAATGGTTTGAATTTGGCTGGAGCTTACTGGCATGGTCTGTTCTGCATTAGGTGGACAATAGCTCCCAGTGGTGAGGACTGGCAGAAGGGAGGGATTAGTAAACAGTAGAAAGGGCTTAGAGACACTGAGGGAGAATATTCTGAAAAGGATAAGCTGTTCAGGGATTCTTCTCGGTTAGTTTTTTTTTTTTCATCCTTCTCCATCAGGACCACAGGGAAAGAAATTTAAATGACTGAAGCCCAGGCCTTTTTGTACAGCTTAAGTGACAAGATTGCACAATAAGTTCTCTAGATTTGGCTGAGACGCCTCCAAAAAATCCCTCAGAAACGTCAGTGTTGGTAGCAACATTTCCCTGAGAATTTAGGAAACAAGAGAGGGTGAGCAAGGAGGATATGAGGACAGGGAGTCCAGACACTATATAGAATCATAGAATCATTTTGGTTGAAAAAGACCTCCAAGATCACCGAGACCAACCCAGCACTGCCAAGTTCACCACTGAATGGAAACAGCAGTGTGCAGAATAAGGGAGGCAGCAATAGATCAAGCATTGAAAGAAAAGCTATAAACAATGAATGGAAGACAGGAAAAAATGATACAAAAATGAGGAATAATGTAATTTATGCACTAGGTGAGAAATAGGAGTTTTGGCAGCTGAACTCCATATACAGTCAAGCAGTATCAGTAGCATTTTCTGGCTTTTCTAATGCCATCATGGCTGGTTTAGCTTGGTGAGGATTCTAATGACCCAGAGGTTCAGATTTCCTTTCCCATTATGGATTTGACTGTTCACCTCAGTGGGGCCCAGCATCCCGCAGGAATCATATGGGTTCATTTAAATCAATTTTCACAAAAAAGATATGAAACAAGCTGCCACACCAGGAAAGGGTACCAGCAGGGCTACACTCAGTACTGTCCTCCAAGGAGCAGTGCAAGGCTGCAAGGATCCCAGCCCTGCCACCCTGATCTAGCAGAGCCTGGGGCAGCGAGCAGCTGCACTGAGCTGCCTCCCAGGAGCAGGGAGGACAAGATCAGCCAACATCTGTTCCCCTTTAATCTCTTGTTCCTTTATGTTTTGGTGTAGTGCTTTGTGCGTAATAAGTTGCGTGCCCTGGCACTTCCCCAGCCACTGTCCTGGGTGGTGGTTCCTCAGGCAGGCAGTGCTGCCGGCTCTCCAAGGCTGGGATGTGTTAGGAGGTGCTGCAGGCTACACACTCCAGTGTGTTTCTGGTGACCCTGCTGGACTTGGCAGGATTCCCAGGGCTCACCAGACCCCATTGGGAAGAGGCTGAACCATGAAAATTGGTTTGCCTTCATGTCACCGCTTCCAGTTGTTTTGATGACAAGGGGTGCAGGTCAGGACAGTGTCCAGGCTTGCTGCCATCCACACCCTGTTATGCAGTGTCTGCAAGGAGAGCACCTGCAAGGTCCCCTCGCCTGAAGACACCGATGCTCTTCACATCATGTGGATGCCACTGAACACACTCAGCTGCTTTAGGAGAAATGGAAAGGGGGATAATGTACTAACCACCTTCCATGAGGCCTTGTGCTTTCTCAGCTTCCACCATTGCTTCAGGAAGTTTACTGGGACCCTGGTAAGGGAGCTAAAGATGGTTTCTTGATGGGAAAAGTGGTCACAGATACTCTGTGGCATATTTCTCTATTTAACCCCCTGCTGAAGGAACTCACAAAGCAGTATTCAGAGCAGCAGCCTGGAGGGTGAAACCTCCTTGTGAAACAAAGGGTTTAGACAGACTTTAGGAGGGGAGGTGCTTTATTCTCTAAGCAGTGCATGAAATTCCAGATAATTTCCTTCTGCCTTGTGTTTGATGGCGTTCCTGCAACTCCTCCGGGTTGGGAAGCAGCACATAAGGATAATATTGCCTTTCACCTCTGAACCTTTTGAAACATAAGGGCTGGGATCCTTACAAATGTTTGTCATCCAGGAAATCACCAGCAAGAGGAACATACACAGCACTGAACTTAGCTGAAGTAGTGAGGCACCAGCTTCTGCATGACTGCACACTGTAGTCAGGAGAAGTACTGATGGCAGTATTGCACATGGAAGAGCAGTTCAGATGGAAAAGGGATGACAGGAATACACAGTGGGACAGATATTGGAGGGTAGTGAACCTAGAGCAGCTCCAAAGGATTGTGAAATGACCCTTTTCCATGGCCAGCTCTAAGACAAAGCTGGCTGGATCTATAGTCCCAAAACTCAGAGCAAGGGTGGATGAATAAAACGTGAAGCCTTAAGCAGAGGGAGCTGCTGGTTTCCAGATTTTCCAAACCAACATGACTCAGGCCAGCATGTCTGCTTGGGTGGATGTGTTCTCCCTTGAAGTCAGAAGACAACAGGGAGCAAGAAAAGACCTGGAAAGCTGAGCTGCTTGCCCTGCTGTGCTGGTTTGGCTGGGATAATTTTCTTCACAGTAACTAGTATGAGCTATGTTTTAGATTTGTGATGGAAATGGTATTGATAACACTGGAATGTTTTCTTTATTGCTGAGGGCTTCCACAGCATCAAGGTCCTTCTTGCTCCTCACCCCACCCCACCAGCAAGGGGGCTGGGGGTGCACAAGAAGCTGGAAGGGGACACAGCCAGGACAGCTGGCCCCACCTGACCAAAGGGACATTCCACACCATACAGCATCATGCACAGTGTATAAAGCTGGGGGAACAAGGAGAGAGTGGAGACATTGGTAATTGCTGTAATTTTACCTTCCCAAGGCACCATTATGCACAATGGATTCCTGCTTTCCTGGGGATGGCTGAGCCTGCCTGCCCATGGGAAGCAGTGAATGAATTCCTTGTCTTGCTTTGCTTGTGAGTGTGGCTTTTTCTATCCTTATTAAACTGTCTTTATCTCAACCCACAAGGTTTCTCACCCACGTGAAGTTGAACTACAACGCCTGCTCACCTGTGTGAAAGGCAGGAACCAGCAGTGGCTCTGACCTGCTGGTGATGCACCAGTGGGTATTTGAACGCCTTTTCCTGTCCCCATCTCTGTGCTGGGGGGAGGTTGCTGGACTTCCTCACACCTTCTCCCTTGGGGCCTGTGCAGCAGGGCAGGTTATGATGGCCAGGGAACACATATAGCTATTGCTGTTCCCCAGGTGGCTGTTCAAGGGCTCAACCCTTCAGTTTTTTCTTTCATACTCATGACAGCTTCATTTTCCAGAAGCCAGTGAAAACAGGATATGATGACATCGAGTGAACCTCTCTGACTGCTTCTCCCAGGAAAACAGCCTATGGGCAAGGACCCTACAAAGCCAGGAAGGAACTGCCAGGAAAAACAAAACAGTCTCTTAGCAGTGACTTCCCCTCCAGCTAGGGAAACCTCTGGCATGTCTTCCATAACAGAACAGCTTGTATCTCCCTCTTCATGTCACTGCACAGATCAGGTACTTGGATGCCAGACACTCTTTGTATGTTGCTTTGCAAGAGTAGAATGCAAGGGTAGGAGAAACAAACACAGGGCAATGAGCACTTCAGTACTGGTTGTTCCTTTCCGCTTCTCATCCTCCACTGAGAGACAGCCAGTTTGGGAACCTGCAGAGGATACTGATAAAGAACAGATGGGACATTAATTTACCAGAAAGGCCATGGGTTAGTACTCTCTACTGGAAAATCACTTTGCCTTGTTTTTCCTAACATTTGCTTCTAACTTTGCAGGTTAGGGACATGTCATATGGGCTTACTTGCCCAGGGATCTGGCTCCTATGCCATGGAGGCATGAAAACCTTCTGGGCACAGAGCTGTCCACACCAGCTATCCAAAGGACATAAAGAGAATTTTGTCCTCTTTCCTGGGAATGAGTGGTTCTCAGAACAAATGAACCCTCACTTGGTTTGCTTTTGCCTAAACAGAGATACAGTCTTGAATCAGTATTAGAGTCAAAACAAAAGCTGTTTGTTCTTTGATTATTAATCTTTAACAGAAACCTGAAAACAGTGAACTGTGGGGATAATGCTGTATTGGAGATGGTGCATTACTGCCTCCAGGATCTGAGATACAGGCAGATATATTTGAGTGTTGACTTCTCAATCTCAGGGAAAAAATATTGCTGCAGACTGTAGGAAAGGTGTCTGGCTAGCTGTGTTTGCAAATAATCTCTCTGAGAAGAGAAAATAGATTTTACTTCCTTTTTTCTTTTCTTTTCTTTTTTTTTTTTTGAGGTCTGACATCATTGATACAGTTCAGGCCCATATGATACTATTATAAGAATTAGGATTTCCTTTCTTAAAAATGGGATCTAAGAAGGATCTGTTTGGAGTCAATTCAGTTACTTTGCTTCCCAAATTTTCAGGTTTTGTCACACGCAGGGCATCAGTGTTGAATTGCAGCATAGCAACTGCTTATAAACTCTAACAGGGATAGGGTAACAGCAAGACAGACATCCAGGGAGGCCTGTCAAGTCCAGTCAGGGGCTTGAGCAAGCTTGTTCCTGCAGCTCGACTGCTGTTGACATCCTGACTACTCAGAGCTAGGTGAGTCTGCCAGCACGCCATTCCCTTCTCCAACTGCATTTGAAAAAGGAACATCTTGTGGATCCCTCCTCAAAGTCCTGGTATAGTGTGCCATTCTGCATATTGGACAGGTTTTCCAGGGCTCTTCAGTGGCCCCAGATCACCCTGAAGCTTTTGTATATCTACACTTTTTAAGATAATGAATCCCAAATCCATGAAGAGAGCTCAGCTCTCTGATTTTCATGCTGGCATACCCAGGGCTGGTGTGATCCCATCAGAGCTAAAGGAAGCTTATGGATGGACACAAATGGAAGAAAGGGGAGAGCATGATATGGGGATTTTGAATTTAGGTGCCAGGTGAATGATTGACAGCTGGTGGAGAGAAAAGTTGGAAAGAGATGGCTCTCAGCTATAACAGTGTTCCTCAGACCTCATGAGCAGGGAATATACTGAGAGGTGAATGGAGCAGGAGAACTGAGTTGGTGCGTGTTAATAACTCTTAAGACATGTACAAAAACACCCACTCAGTGTCACACAGAGCTGGATATGGCAGGCGTGCAGACTGGGCTTGGAGAAGCAGACAGGAGGTGCCGCCTCTGTACTGTGCTGGTTTGTAGCACTTGCTTTATTGAGCACCTCTAACCCGGGCGGGTGGGCATCTCCCACCAAATGAGAGACCATGCTCTATCTTAGCACCATCTGCTTGTCTTGTGCTGGCAGGGGCACTCAGAGCCCCCCTGGAAGAGTGTAAACTCTTCCTTTCCTGAGCAGAGGATGGATGCCAACCTATCCTCGAGTGCCACAGCTTTAACTCTGCAGCTTTGCTTTGCCTCCAGCACTGGCACTGTGTGATCCTGCCAACTGTGTGAGTTCCCAGTTTGCTGAATCTGCTCTTTGAAGAGGCTCAGGCAGCACCAGGGTCTTCAGTGCCACAGCTTTGCTAGTTTGCCCTGTCCTATCCTCCTCAGACCCTTACTGGAAAACTCCTTACTCCTCTCTCCCACCCTGTCAGGCAGCTGGGGAGGGCTTCCCGCCCCTGAGGAGGGACCAGGCTGAACCACTTCCATCATGGCCATCCTGTGGGCTGTAAGAACTGTGCAGTTGTGTCCACACTGCCTGATGCTCAGTTCTCAGTCCCTGTGGGCCCCTGCAGCACAGCCCTCCCAGCCCACGGCTCACTACTGGTTCATCAGCGCAGCAAACATCTCGTTGCCCACTGCCAAAATTATGCCACAGTAGACAAATCCATGCAGTGAGGAAGTCAAACCTGTACTGCAGGGCAGGAAGAACTTCTGTGTCCCCTCTGCACACCTGTCTGCACATGTTGGTGGCACTTCACATCAATGCTATAGATTCAGTGCTCACTTCCAGGCGTCTTGTTCCAGGAACCAGCTCAGTGTTTGCACAGAGCAGGATGTCTCAGGTCCCCTCCCCACCAGAAAAATAATTCTCCAGAATCAGAGCAAATGGTGGTCCCATGAGCTGCCTCCAACCAAGGTTCAAACACCTGCTTCCTTGGAAAGGCATGGGGAAGTGGGAAAGTAGCTCCTGTGTGAAATCAGTGTTGCTCTAGAGCCACCCCTCTGAAATATGTCATAGGCTGGCTTTACCCACAAGTGTATATTCATGTCAAGAATACTATGGGCTGCTCTTCTTGACCAAGAATTTCTATCCTGGCCCATGCTATGCTTACTCTGACAGAGACTTGATCTTTCATTAGAGAAACAGAATATCAATACCTCCCATTCGCAGCCCAGTATCTCACATAAAGGAAAAATACAACAGAAATACCACACTAATTTTCCTTGCTTCATTTCCACTGATTACTCATAGTTCTCTCTTCTTTTAATTATATGAGAATAATTTCTCGTCACTCTTCAAATACTTGGAGGCCAGGATTCTGCTCCTAATCAAAGTAGACTTAGGCAAACTAGATTTTGGTTTTGTGATGTTTTTCTGCGTAGTATCACCAGCCTCCTAATCATCTTTGTTGCTGTTCTTTGATCTGCTTCTCTTCTGCCATGATTTTTCTGGTAAATGGGATTCCTCGAAACAAGCACAATATTTCGTCAAATGGGCTGTTCCAGACATAGGAGCCCTGAATGTCCCATTGTGTGTGTGATGTTGCCCTCAGGTGGTTACTCCAGAGAGAAAATGCAGCCTTAAAAAATGCCTTTGACATTTCAGGGCAGATTTGTAACAGCATGGGATCTGCAGAAAGGAGAACCCTGTGCTCTCAACTGATGCCTTTGCAACAGAAACCAGAACTACACTGGGTTTTTCTGGCTGTTGATCCCCAGATCCAGTTCTCTGCATTTTAAGTGTATTTCCTAATGTACTTAAAGAGCAGCAGGAAGAGAAGCTCAGCTTTGGTGAGCTACACAAAGCTGGAAGGGAATCCTAAAACAAGATGCACAAGAACTGAGAGACTTGCACCATCATCAGCTTTATTAATACTAATTTTATCACTACAGCTACTTGTCTTGGTCACACTTTTCAACAATTATTTTTATTTCAAAACTCTGTGTATCATACTATCAGATTTCTGTTATTACAGCAGGTGTTGTGTAATTCCTAAGTTGTAATTCACATAAAGTCATGGAAGGTGCCAGAAGGTGCCAGAAGGTTTGCCAGAGGTCTAATTAGAAATTAATCATGCTGTCTCTCCCCTGACTTAGCTCTTCACAAAGCTAAACCACAGTTCTCACTCATTCCCTTCTCCCATTGCAGTCTCCACTGTCTCATTGATGATGGTGCCATTTTTCCTCCCAGCCTTTTCTATTCCTCTCTGCCCCTTTGTAATGAAAGTGATCATACCTTTCACTGATTTCAGGGCAGAGATACAGAGCTAATTTGTTTAGAGATTCGTATGGTAGTTCCTGACCTATTTAATAGATGACAATCTATTCTGGTTTTATTTTGCTGTGCACTGAGCTTCCTCTCTTCACACTGCACTGTTGTCCACGGAGGTGCCCAGAGCTTTTCCTGCAGATCAGCTCTAACCTCAAATTTTTTTCATTTAAATATTAGGTAACTGAAATACATTTTTCTAGCTTCCCTTATCTTATACTGGCACACAGAGAGTTCCATCTGCTGTCACTGTGTCCCATTTATCTAACTTGTGGTTCATTCCCACTGAATGCAAATGCTAAAGCTCTCACTTGGTTTAAAAGAAATGGCATATGGAAGGTTTTACCAATCATTCTATCTTACATAGATTTGGCTGCCTTGCTCAATATGTCATCCTTTGGACATGGCACAAAGGTAAGCTTCAGTCTCCATAATGGCACTGAAGGATTTGCCATTGAAACCAAAGGAACTGGATCATTCTTGGCTACCGTGTCTCAGCCCTGATCATGGGCATTGCCTTGCAAAGCCCATCTATCCCCGAGTGCGAAGCAAGTGATGCTTTCTTCTATATTTTCTTTCACAACCTCACTTTAGTTCCTTGCTTCCCACAGAACCAATGCTTGTACAATCATTTGGTGTGTCCATAGGTGTGTCTCCTAGTAATGGCTTGATCTATTTGCCAATTTCAACAACTTCAGCAAGCAGAGATTTCAAAAATAGTTCTGAAAGGTGTTTCTACATGTTTCATGAAAACTGATTGTTTTGGGAGGTGCTGGGGGAATTTTATAAACACACCTAGAGAGAACAAAGTCTTAGAACAACTCAGTTAGAAAGTTTTTGTGCTTGTACTTGCAAAAGACAAAGTCTTTCTGTTTGCAAATAGTAGCTGCATTTTGCAAATACATGTAGAAAATGAGGCTTCATTAGTTCCGCTGTTGTGGAACTGATTATTAATCTTTGGCAAGGATTCATCCTGCAAGCTGTTGTTGCCAAGTTTTCTTAAGAGCTACTTGCAAAGGACTTTATCCTTGTACCTTTTTGGAAGGGCTGGCCAGTTGTTATGCTGGGATTTACTTCAGTTAAGTCTTTGCAAGAATGCTGAAAAGATGAAGGGGGAAAAATATACTTACAGACTTGTTGATAGTGTGTTGTTTACTGTATTCAGACAGATATGTTAAATAACAATCCCTACCTATTTTCCCAGCTGTATTTTAGGTCCTCATATAGGGCTCAGGGTCCATAATGCTATTTTCTTTAGGTAAGATGTCTGCAGTGCTGTTATTATGTTATAATCGAATATGCCTGGTTTTCCAGAGTAGCTGTTTTTAATGAAAAAGAAAATCGTATCCTTGTGTTAGAAGTTCAGCTGATTCAGTCTTCATTTTCTTAATGCCTCTGGACCTGAAGAGTTTCTTCATATTACTGTTGTTGTTATACAATGTAGGCATAACAACTGATAATGGGCAGCAGAGCTACCACAGAGAGAATAAATAATTACTCAGAAAAGAGGCCACAGAAGCATTTCCAGATAGCTAAGTGCGATTCCCAAAAGGGGAGGAAATAATGCACAGAATCAGAGCAGAAAAGTCTCCAAAATTTCCATTGAACAGAACAGATCATGAGACCAACTTCTCAAAACTCACGTCTTCTCTTGTGCATTTCCTCAGGCCTGCAAAGGGGAGCTCACGCTCCAGCAGCCCCTTGGCTGCCTCCCAAACCAATTGTGGGAGCCCTGCGGGTGCCTAATGCTCAGCTGGTGTCTCTGCAAAACCACGCTTAGAGCTGGGCTTCTCCTTTCCCCCTGAAGCCCTTCTTTGTAAGGGCTGGTTTTGGGGAGCTGCCCATGCAGAGCTGTGGCAGAGCAACAGGACAGAGAGCCTGCCTCTCTCCTGCAATGCACCTATCCCTCACATCCCACTGATGCTCACCAAAACCCACGCCAGGAGTTTGCCAAGATAAAGATGGAGAAAAGGAACTTGGGCCTGTGATAATAGTTACTCTTAAGGAATCCTCAGCACCAGTAATTCCCATTGAGGAGGATGGGAATCATTCTCTGCCACTTCTTTTTTTGCCTCTGCCAAATATGATAACTGCTTTTTTAGATTTAAAATTATATAAATTATTGAGTATAGACCCCCTATACTACTGATTTATTAGCAACCCTTTGTTAAAGACACAGCCTTTGTTTCTGCCACCAATACTTTTGTCACTACAATAATGAAAGATCACCCAGGATATTCTTTTCCATAAGACATTTATATCTGTATTGTCACACAGATCTTAGGACTAGTCCTTCCCTCAAATGCATTTCAGTAGTTGCATCATGTGTTTTTAATAATTTTTGCTTTCTTTGCAAGTTGGTAATTTTACATTGTTTGGAGCAATGGTTGCAGAAGATACACTGTGCACTCCCGAGACTGCGAGACAATAAAAATGGCAAAACTGACCAGGGTTTAAAGCTGTTTCTCTACTGATTGCAGGAAGTTTCCTTCTATATAAGAAATTCCTCGTGTCCAGGCTGCTGTGCACATGGGTTAGCTGGTGCACAGACCTGCAAGCCTCCACCACACATAACCAGAATGCCAACCATGTGTCCAAGGCCAGGGGGTTTCTGCCTCACTTTTCGCGTGCAGCACAGCAGGACCCGTATCCCGGAACTCAGAAAGGACCTGCACTCCCTCCTTTCAGTGCCCGGCCGGATGCACACGCAGGGACCATCCCATTTTGCACACCCAGGCTCTGAGCCCGAGCTCCCAGTGCCTGCTGCCTGCCTCCCACACCGATATCCCTGCGATTGTCCCTGGAGTATCACTGACCTAAATACACCGGTTTGGACTTGAAAGTTGCCTTTGTTTTTAATGATGCCACGTCCCTAAATCCAGCACACGTAACAAAGCGCCTGTTTCCAAACAGCTGTTGTGTAACTCGGCTCCCCACCCCCAGAGATGTTGCCTGCCATTCATTTAATGGGCTCAGTTTCACTGGGAAGTCCTGGGGGAACCTCTTAGCTCCCTAATTAGCAACAGAAGGGGCCAGTCCTGGAGGCAGCAGTGAAACATTTGTGAGGTCTCGTGACAATAAGGGAGGCAGAGAAGGGGCCGTTTCGAGCTGGGAAAGCATTAACTTTATTCAACTTGTAGTGAAGAACAGAGGACTGAAGAGAGACTGTTGGAGGGAAGGTACTTGGAGAAATTATGAGGCTTTCTAGGCGAGAAAAGAGCATTTGTGAAGGGAGGGGGGGTGGGAGGGAATGAGAGAGATTATCCAAGTTGTCCATTGCTCCTGCAGCCTGAGTTTTACATAAAACACGGTGGAGAAACACAGAGGCCTCGTGGGCTGCCAGTGGAGACAGGAGCGAGGCATTGCTGCGATCTGCTCTTGGATGTTTGAGCTGGCTCTTGTTAATAAGATTCAGGAATTAAGAGCTTGGAAGTGCTTTAGGAGCTCAGTGTTTCCTCTGAGGATGGGATCACTGAGGCTGAGGACAGAGCCTGCCATTCAGCTCTGGAGTAGACTTTGGCGCAAAACAAGTCTCTCACCAACCAGCTGAGTGTCCTGTGACCTTACATGGAAGGGGAAAACTTTTCTGGTCCATTGACGGTATGGTGATGTCCTTGGGGCTGTTTCTTAATCCCCAGGACACAGCTACATGTGGTAAACTCTCTGATTTTTCCCATGCAATTCCATTTCTGGGCAGGGCTTTTTTCATACAATACCAATTGAGAAGAGCTCTGGGATCATGGACAGTCCCAGCATGGGCCCATTGGACCTTGGGGACCATTTCCCTTCAGAAGTTAGGCAGGGAAATACATCATTCAGTATCTCTGGACTACAGGAACAAATAATCCAGTGAAGCAAAGGAAAGCCTTGTCAGCCTTTAGGACCTTCCTTAAAAGCAAAGAAAGAAGGTGAAGTCAAGGACAAAGTGAAATCACGAGGCAAGCAGGATTACAGAAGCCTGGAAGAGCAGAGGGGAGATCTTAAAAACTTTCAGATTGTGCCTTGCAGCATCATTGGCCAGCAGCTCTCTGGGAGTGGCTGCTCACCAGATGAGCTCGTCCCTGCTATTCAGAACGACCCCTGGTTACTGAGCACCACCTGCTCTCTGGTTATATTCTTAAGACATTGATTTTGTGCATTAAAAAAAAAAAAATTATGCAGCAAAGCCTTTGAGCTGTAAGATGAAGAGCAGTGCATTACAGCCAGGGCTGGAACACCCAGTGAGGGCATTGCAATGACTCCAAACTCAAAATTACTCTTGAGTTACAGCAGCATCTCAGGTTATAAAAGAGCTGTGCTTGAAGATTTTGTGGTCCCCTCTTACCCGTGTTCCTGAGCTCATTTCATAACCTGAAATCAGCAGCTTTCCTTCTTGTGTCTCAAGTTTTGGTATTAATAGTATTTATGGGGCTTGGATTATGATTATATGCAATTGGAAGTGAGAAAACAGAAAAGTTAAAAAAAAAAAAGTGCTTGAATAGAAAAAAGAAGTGGAATTATGCGTACTGTGAGCTCCTCTCTCCCACTAGTGGGCACCCAGCATTTTGCAGAACTCCTGCTTTGCCTTTGAGTGCTTTTTCCAGCAGAAGTGAATGGTCCTGGGAGAGCTGGCAGGTTATGTTGTGTATGGCTCCTCCTGCTCACATCCAGCTGCTAAACCAGCTGAAAAAATACTTTATGTAGTTCCATGTGAGCATTTTTTGTCACTGCTGTTGGGGTGATCCGGCAGATCAGTGACAAGAGCAGGAGAAAAACATTGGAAACAAGCTCTCTGTTACTATGTGGTTTGTGCAATGGAAACATATTCAATCACCTTATAAAATTTTACCTGTTAGAAAGAGACTCAGAATGGCAATAACTGGAAGTTTAGATGGAGATGCAATAATGAGATAGAGTATATCAAATATTTCTCTCTCCTGTTTATTTTTTTTTGTTGTTTTTGTTGGTATTGTTAGGGTCTTTCTTCCCATGCCAGAAGAGCTACACCAGCAAAATCACAGCAGTGTGTCAGAGGCAGAAAACTTTCCAATAGTGCTTCAAGGAGGCTTTTTAAAAACACATTTGCTGAGATTTATTTCACTAAGGGATCCTGCTCCTGTGCAGGAAAATGCTCTGAGACATTTGTGCAGATCCTTTTCCATGGGATTCTCCTCTCCATTTATGGCACAAGCATCAAATCCAGTGGCAGGTATCCTTGCTGCTTTCACAAGAAGTTTCTGCCTGGATTTGTGCATTTTGGCCACTAGAGGTTGTAAGAGAGAGAGGAAAAAGATTGTTTTCCACCAGACAATCTGCTGCAGCATCCCAGAGCAGGATTTTCTCTGGGATCCTTTGATCTTTGTCCACCAGAGCTCCCACAAAACTCTTCCATATTCCTTGCATGTACATAGACAGGATCCTGACATCCCAGCTATGTCAGATTTATCAGTGGCCGTTTGTTGTCTTTTAGCCCCAGGGCATTAATGGTCTTAGTGTGATCCCTTAAAGCTGAAGTGAAAGGGCTTCTGATTCTCAAAATCTTTTAGACAGAGAGCAGCAATGTGTATCTTTTCACTGCAGCATTAACTTGCTCTTTTGGCTCTTTTCACACATTCATTGTATAGATTATTTCACTCCAGATATTTAAGCCAGACCTTCTCCCATCCTTTATGTTTTTTCCTAGGGCTGAGTAAGAATTAGAATTTTGCTGTGGTCTTCTGGAAACACCACAGCCAGTTGTACCTAAACTTGGCACCTTCCAGGATCCTCAGCTACCTTCCACATGGGCTGTAAATCTTTCCTCTAGTTATTAATAATTCTCTAGTCTTCTCACTATAGTGCCTCTGTTGGGAGGGATACCATCTTCCAAGAAGCCTCAAGAGAGCTGAATTTTATTTGGGAAATACAGTGTTAAAGCTAAGTAATCCAAAGAGTGGACATGATCAAAAATAGCTGTGGTGCAGCAATAAGTTGAACTTCAACCAGATGAAGGATTTGCAAGCGTTTCTTCCTGATGGCTCTTTTTGGTGGCTGCATGTGAACTCAAACAGCAGTATGAGACCTAATCATCACAGAGCTCACTGGTGATGGGACTCCAAGCATTGCACACAGTCAGGAATCATGTCCTCTGCTGCTATTCCTGGGGTGAAACACAGCAAAGACATTGCAACAATTTCATTTCCCTAGCTACAATTTATCTCAGAATTTTGGAGACAGGATAATCAGCACAATATTTCGAACTTTCAAAAAATACTTCACAATCTTAAATTACTTTTTTTAAAAAAAATAATATTTATGTCAGTATTTTCAGCTTTGTCATCATGTGATTGAAAATGAATAATGTCTCCAGTCCTAACTCTTTGTCATGCACAACCACACATAGACTGAGCTTTTTTGCCAGCACTGGAAGAACCAAAGAGTCTCAATTCCAGCATTTTATGGATGGTAAGTAGCAGCCAGCCACACTGATGATAAATGTATTGAACTGTACCTTATAGTGCACATCTTAATATACAGCAGTGGCCTTGGTTGTGTAATTTTGTCAGTCCTTGAGTTTAAGAGACAACCACTTGTGTCATGAATCTCTAGGTCCCCAATTCAACTGCAAAAAAGAATGACTATATTCACATACCTTAAAATGTTAAACTCAACCCCCCCCCTCCCCCCAAACCCTCTAAGAATTCCTTTTTTCTTCTTTCACCTTAAAACATTCTGACTGCAAAGCAGAACTTCAGACTTAGGAAACAAGCAGCACAGATTCCCCCATAACTTAGAGTTCATGGATAGAAATCTTTCCCATCTGAGTAGCAGCCGTGGTCTTGAAATGCACTGCATCACCACACCATAACCACACACTGCTCCAAGTTTTCCAGCCTAAAAGGACTGGTTTGACCTTGGCTGGGTGCCTGGTGTTCAAATGATGTACAAGTGTGTTTGTGTAGGAGGGAGGAATGTATTGTGGGGCAAAATTATCTGTACGTAATTCCGTCTCAAAGAAAGAGTAGCTTGTCCCTTCACTGTATGAGAACTTCTGTTACCTCTCAGCTGTTGCATTTCCCTTAAGTAGGAACCTAATACCCTTCCTATAGCATTGCCTCTTCTTACATCCCAAAACACTGAATTTAGTCTTTTGCCCTTGCTCTCTGTCTTTTGGTCCTGCTCAAAGCTCCAACCAATCTGTCACATATCAGAAAGGGAGTCATGTCAGGGAATTGTGTAAGGATTTTTGATAACCACTCTTTATAAGCTTGTTGCAACTGTGGTCACCCACAGCACTTGGTACCTATCCCCTTGTAATCACACATGACCTTATGACTGCCAAAAATTTGCTTTAAGGAGAAGGGAGAGAAATATCAGGGTTTTCTCTACTGAATTACTGTGACCATCCTTCTGGTTAGGAGGCTGCAAATTGGAAGGTTGTGTTTCTTACCTGCTTACAGCCTGGAGAGGGGAGAGAAGGTTTCAAAATCAACCCTCTCTCTGTCTTTTTCAAATTGATTTGGAAACTTGCTATTCAGTTAGGAAATACTTCAGTGACACAGCACGTCACAGACACTGAAGGTGAAAAATGTACCCAAATAATCCCAGTGAAAGAGCCCGCGTAAGAAGAACAAGCTCTATCTCAAAACAATAAATCTTTTTTCTTACTTTAAAAAAAAATTCCATTTAATTGCTGTGTCTCTGGTTTCTGTTTTATTAAGACACTGAGAAAATTTCTGGGTCAGAAGACCATTCCTAGATTTATCATATTGCAGTCCTGGATGTAGTAAAAATCGCTAAAACTAGAAGGGAAAAAAGAACAACCCCGCTCATCAGATAAAGCAATATAAAAAGTTTGATTTACAATCTGCTTCTACAGAAGGCCTCGCTCCTATATGTATAATCAATTATTCAAATAACTTGTTGACAATTGAAATAATTATTTCTAATTATTCTTGATTAGAGTCCTTGAATTATGTGATTACATCTTGATGTATGCATCATAAATGCAGGAAGTACAGCCTAGATGAGGAGGAAATATAATTTTATTTTTTAATTTATTTATTTTTACTAGATAAGAGGACTCAGAAAGTTTAATTTTCATGATCCTAAACAGAGGCTCATCGAACTCATCTTTCTTGCATTTCTTTTTGCAAGTTAAGTAGTGAAGAACCTCTTCAGTTACGGAAGCAAAATTTACTGTGTTTTTTAATATTTAGGAAAGCTAAAAAACTTTAGTAATTGCAAGTAATGTGAATGTGTATGTTTTCTTTCTACAAAATCAAGTCTGTAGTGCAAAGATAAGTGGGCTGTGAATAGGAGAATATAACCATTGGAAAAGCAGTGGTTAATTCAAAGCTAATTTGTTAATTTCTCTCATGATTCAAATTTAAAATTAATTTTTCCTTCTACTGTAAATTCAACTATGTTCTTATGATTGTTTACCGACTTATGATTTCACCGGTGCTTAGAAGGTTTTAATATGTATCAGATAAGCTTCTGAACTGGATGCATTAATCCAGCAGGTCATGCAATTGGGAGAGAGACTGGAGAAGGTTTCTGGCTGGAAACATCTCAGGTGTGTGGGTGTGAGTGGCAGGAGGGGCCTTGCTCTAGTGACTGCAAATCCCTGGCACACCACAGGCAATGCTCCACATCTGCCTCTGGAGCTCAAATCTAGCCCAGAGTGGCCAGATGCCAGCAAGTCCCACCTGGGGGAACAGCCCAGGAAAGCCGAAGGGCACTTGAACTGAGACATGAGGCAAGCACGTGGCTTGGCCCTACCTCCTCTTGGAAGTTCTCTAAGCTGAACACTGCTGGAATTAGGAGTGGTAGCTGTACTTGTTCTTTTCTATCTTTTTTTTCTTCTAATTTCTTCTTCTAGGAGTTTTCAGTAATTTAAAATCAGACAGACTTGTAATTTGCTAAGTTGAATGGACTAAGTTAATATTTTGTGAAATGTTTTATGTTGATTAAATGCTGCTCTAAACCTTTTGCTGAAGTTCTCTGGTTTTCTAAAGTTGCCAGTAAAGTTTTTTGCTGTTTTGACCTCTTGAGAAGATCTGTCAATATTTCTCCCCTGCATCTAACTCCGAGTACATAAAAAAACATAAGCCCTTTTAAGAATCTTATTGAGCAAGTTTTTTGGGGTCTTACAGCAACCTAGCAGGGTATTAAGCAAAGCAGATACTGAGGAAGCTCTATCTAGTGAGCCAGAATTAACCTGATCTTACTGCTTCTATGCATCTTCCACAGTTGAGCAGATTGATTATGCTACAATATCTTTCTTTTTAAATGATTCCACTTATTCCAGTCCTTTGCTGATGCCTCCTCCTCATTGATTTCACAGTCACTAGGGAGCTCGAGCCTTCATGGTCACCAGCTGTGTAATAAAGATGAGGGAATTACATCTCACAGTGGCAGGCCCTTGCGTCTTTGTATGGCCCTGAACCACTGCTGGGTCACAGGAGTTATCACCAGATTTTCATAATTGTAGGTCCAGCTTCTTGTGCTTGGGCACAGCAGTTCAGTGTGACTCAAGGCAAGGCACGGGCTGAGCTCAGGACTGATGTTGTGACCTCTGTGGCTTAATCACAGCAGAGTTTGGCTCCATTTGCATGATATGGTTCCTAATCTTAGGAACAAAGCCAGCCAGGCAGAAGTCCTGAAGACAAGAGCTGGATCAACAAGGAGTTGGTAAAATGAAGGGAAGGGAAGATGAGGATGAACTGAGTACCAGCGCAAGCAGTTGTAACAGTTTTGAGGGGCTGCTGTACCTGCACCCTCAGCTGTCATTCTTTAGCAGGTCTGGAAAACCCCACTGCTTCAATTTGACATTCTGGATTATTTCTCACTGAACTACAGACAACTGCATTCATATGCCTGTGCTTTTGTGTCTCAATGGCATCTGAATTCAGAGGTATTTCAGCACCGAGTTTACTCTTGCTTAGCATCTGGCTCTTAGAAAAGACACTCCAGAATATCTAGAGAGACAACAGTTATTATCAGCCTGTTGTAGCCAGTGCTTTGGATGACATCAAGATTATTCTGGCCTCAGAGAGTGCAAGGAGGCGAGGGATTTTGAAACAGAACTAAAAAAATAAAGGTGAAAGTCTCATTAAACTTTCTGGCTTTGTTCCTCTGTATTTACACCCGGCTGAAATGTTGCAATTTGATGCTGGGCTTGGGAAAATAAAGGGAGCAAGAAGCAGCTACAGATATGTCCAAGCAAAGAGATTTCCCCTCTGGACTTGCAGAGCAGAGGGGAAGGCAGCTGGCACCAGAGTAATATTTCCTTGTAACATAATGCCATCTTCTGGGCCTTGATCTGGCAGAGGTGGCAGTGCAGATGAGCTTGGGATGCAAGTCTAACACAGCTAGAAAACACATGCTGCCTCACAGCCATGTCAGCACAGACTGAATGACATTACATTTGCAGTCAGCTCCTATATATGGTTTAATAGAAGCAGGTTTTAGAGATTTTTCATTCCTTACTCCCTTATGCATTGCCATGAACTATGTCAGTGTATATACATCCTGTGCTACACTCAGACTGGCTGTTACTGCTTTAAGCTTTTCCCTCTGGGGTGAAAACCAAAGCTGTGGTATCATTAAAGAGCAATTGATACTTTCTGGGTTCACTGCTGTGTCACTTGTAAGTCCAGGGCGCATTGAACAGTGCATTTGTCATTCCTGCAGTGGATAGACAATGATAGGATAGACTTGTCCATGAAACTAATGTTCTAACTAACAAGTGAGATTTCCTGCTCACCACAATTCCCAAAGGTATGATCCTGGAGGCATGTTTGTTTGTGATATGAATTTGCTGGCTGAGTTGAGATCACTTAGATGATTAGATGAGTAAGATGCTAGTGCCAGATTGTCTGAGTTCAAATCCTATCCTAACACACAACTGCAGTGTAACACAAGAACAGATGAGAGGCTGGGAACTTTCCCAAGCTATTCCCGTAAGGGGTTTCTTCATATATGTTTTGTTTGATGACAACACACTTAGAAGAAATTCCCCTGAGTGCAGATGTGGTATTTTTCTTTTTTTAGTTCTTTCTTTTTACTGAGGATATATGGTTTTAGGCAACCTGAGCTATCTGAGTCTGTTAGGGAGGAATAGCTTAGTCATTACTGCACACCTACAAACATCTCAAAGGAGGTCCTCTTCCTCCTCAGAGGTCTCATCTAGAAAAGATGCCCAGATCCCACCATGTGCACACAGGTTCCTGCAGAACAGTGCTCCTGCTGCTTCTGTTAACAGCTGCTGGGAAGGTAATGCTGCCTTTCCCCTCATGCTGTAATTCAAGACCCTGATGTTCAGGGCATAGGCAGCAGAGATATGGCCCTTGTTCTTGCCTTTGCCTGCAAGGATTGAAATCACAGCTCCTGCCTCTCAGCTCTAGCAGGAGTTCTGAGCTGATACATGATGGATCAGCTTTCTGATTATTTGCCAAGAAGGTAAAGGAGGCAATGCCCAATAGCACACACAGAGTTGACTTGCAATGAAAGCAGGAAGGTGCAGTGCTTGTCCACCTGCAGCAGAAGCTTCCTGTGGCCATGAGACACATGGTAAGGGATTATGATCCCCATGTTGCAAATGCTTTAAGGGCTCTCACTCCAGAGGTTCCAGCCATGGTGATTATGTTGGCTCTGAAATGTCACACGACATGCTTCCTTGTAGTACTGTGCCTGCCTGGCTGGAAATTCTCCGTGAGAACTCCTGAGGATTTTAATATGATGCATTTGCTACTTTCTTACTAAAAGCCATACCTGATGCCTCTCACTAAGAGATGGTTTACACAAAATAGCAACTTTGATTGTGGTTCAGGTCTGACATACAAATTGCTCAGACACAGGGTGGGTAGCTTTCCTTACCTGCAGTATCTATTACTCCTGGCATTTATTTCCTGCAGTCAACTGTTAAACAGCAGCTGTCCCACTTTATGAATGCCAAAAGAAGTACAACAGCTATTTCTTTTTCCTAACAGGCCCATTTTAGACGCCCTCACTTAGCAGCTTCTCTGATTCATGCCAAATGGAACTAATTTCCCTGACTGTTAAGGGTCATTTGCAGAGAGTTACACATAACACAGCACAGGTTTGCAGTGAACACTCTCTGAGAGCTAATTTTTCTGCTGGTCATGGTCTGTATCACAGCAGCTCCATGACCATCTGTGGGTCTCCCTGCATCTGTGAGAACAGAAGCACTGTATAAAACCAAAAAGGTTAAGTGAAAGGATCTACTGCCTAGGGAAATCTCTTATATCTTGTGAACAGCTTTTTTCTTTTTAATGTGTTAACTCCAACCCAAAATTGCATAATGGTAGGAGCCTTTGTTTTGCCCCTCGTAAGACATGCATACATTCCAGATAGAAAAGCCATTTCAGATGCCTGAGGAGGATGAAATATGGGTCTGCCTGGTCAGTTGGAGTGATTCTGCTCTGAAATTTAAAAATGGCATGATCTGAAGTTAGTTCTGCAAATACCCTAGTACTTAGCTATTTTCAAGGCAGGACAAAGCATGCACATGAAAGAAAAGCTTTCTGGGCTTCCCTCTTTGGATGGCAAAGAGGGCATCTGGCTTCGTGTGGCTTCTTGCATAGGACAGAGCTGTCACTGAGACCTTCATCCTCTCACTGTCCCCAGAGAGCTGCAGTGAATGCACAGAAAGGTTGCACCTAATTAGTAGCAATGTGTGAGGATTCATCATTTTTGCAGCCTCATTCTTTGCTTTGAGGCAGGCTCTGTGCAGGTTTGAACTTCACCTAGAGGCAAGGCAGTCTGTGCATTTAAATTATAAGCAAAACAGGTAAACACAGACAGAAATAAGAAGGTGATTGGCATCGCTAAAGGGGTTTGCAAACTTGGTTTGAACTTTCTGCAATTACTTAATGAAACAAATTCACTCCAGTTTCTGTTAAATCTTTCAGATTTTCTCAATCAAGACTGAGGGGTGTGAACAAGCAGGGATTAGTTTGGTCATTGCTGTGGTAAAAGAAGGGGTAGTGAGTGTTGACCTTGCACATGTGAATTAAAGGGACTCCTACAAAGGAGAATTGCCCTAGATAACCTATTGAATTGCCTTCCAGACGTACTGTGTTATCCCTGTGGCTTCAGGTCTGCACAGGCCATAGGTTTTTAAGGGCAAATGACATATGGTGTCAGCTTGGCCAGCAAAGGGTTGTTCCCTTTCAGTGTTTTTCATGTGCTTTGTTCACGTTTGTTAAATTCCTCCAGAGCTTCCTGCTTGTTGTAACAGACCTCACCAATGCCAGCTTTTTATTACACACTTTTCAATAGACTAATTTGTTGCCCAGAGCAATAGCCTGAGCAAGTCTGGGGACTGAAAAGATCTAAAATTAAAACCCTGCAGAGAAACAGTCTTTGTTCTTTCCCCGAGAAATGAAATAGGAATATATCTTTGCCAGAAACAAAGGAACCTATCCCACAAAGAAATGACAGTGCTCTGTCCCTCTCCAAGAGGACAGGATGCAGTTCCAGACTGTGAGAGACCCAGGTGTGAAAAGCCAAGTGGCTGTGCCTTGCTCCCTGTTCACTCCCTGGGCACTGAGTGGAGTGTGGGAGCCATGTGTCCATTACTCTCTTGACACCAAGCACAAAGCTCTGCTGCCATTTGGAACCTCAGCCTGGCTTAGGGTTCTCCTTTCTTTACATTTCAGATACCAGGCTTTCCCACAGCATGGATTTCTTTGTTGCAGTGATGTGTACCCAGGCCAGTGGACTGCACAAGCTGCTCTTCTGCACAGCCAATCACTGTGCTGTGAGAATCATTTCTTTTCCACGCAACACTTCTGCAGTGAAAGCCATTTTCCAGCAGCTTGGCAGAAGAAAAGGGCCTGCAGAAGGGTGGGACCAGCCTATTTTTTTATTTGGCTTGAGAACTACTTCTCAGAATACCTGCATTTTTTTTGCATTAAATACCTGAGAAGCTGCTGGACTCACCTGCCTCCCTTTAGCACCCACAAATAATGGGATGCCAGGGTGGGCTGTGACATTGTGTGTGTGGCTCCTCTTCTTAAGACTTATTTTGTTTTTAAATGGGTTTGAAGTCAAATGAAATGGTAGCACCCTTTCAGGGAGACACACAGGCTCAGGAGAATGATGCTGCATGGACTGACTTCCAGACTTTTTGTTTTGTAGGCACGTTCTGCCTGGTACCCTTATGTGGTGACTGTGATCAGAAAGCATCTTGAGTCAGAGCACACCTTTGATTCTTTATTGCTACTTCTCTTTGTCTCAGAGCTAACAGTTTTAAAATGCTGAAGAACAGCACTTACCAACATTGTTAGTTTTGATGCTGGCCCTTGCCCTTAAGGCAGGCCTGTGGAGGTGTGCTGAGATGTGAGCTGAAAATACCCTACAGTGCTGACAAAGAAATGTTTTTCTTTGCTTAAGCTTGGACCTTGTGTATAACAAAGCAATATTAATATATCTGGTGCTGGCTTAGTTGTGACATAATCCTTCTCAAACTGACAGGTTTCTTTCTTGCCAAATTCCCTATAATTTTCTACTGTTGTTTCAGGGAAGGGAAGCATTGGAGCAGGACAGTGTGTGTTTGGAAACTAAAAGTGTCTTAGCAGATCTTGTAGGATTTGAATTGAAGCTCTGGTGAGAAGGGATTTATTTCTTCTCTGCCACAGAGCCAAGGAAAAGACCTGTTAAAAGCTTCACGGTACATTAGGTCATTTATACTTCACAGATGTAATGGCTTTGTACTTTTTCTGCTCATCACCCATGATGCTGTAGGTACAAAGTAATTCTGGTTACCTGTAGATTTACTTGTCTGGGAACACCAGCAAATTGAGGAAAAGAGCTTTACTACCCGTGTATAAGACTAGGACACCTGGCAGAAAATTGGTACCCCCTGCTATGGCAAAATGGGGAGAGATTGAAATGAGATTAAACCTTTTATCTGGTTCCAGGGCAAAGCAAAGCGTGTAAGAATATCTTTGTCCATCTGGGAGTACCTGAATACTTCAGCACACCAGAGAGAGCTGCTTGTATTGACCATGACATCTTGGGAATTCTTACACACACTGCTGCTACATCAAAAATTTTTCTCTGATGGTACCATTTTATAATTCCTTTTTCACAGTGTACAAGCATTTATTTTAATTATTTTAAAGAAGAAACAGTTTCTGGAAGAATTCTTGGAGACTTCATGAGGAGTAAAAGCCTGCTCTCTGTTTCCCTCTGTCTAATTACAGTCAGACCTTTAAGGACTGGTACTCTGAGATGTAGTAATTTTTGTTTGGGATCTGATCTCGTGGTTTTTATGACCTGTTGTAGCCCAGAACTGGCCCAGATAAATAAATTAAAGGATTTGCTGTGAATTGATTCAGACTTTTGTCACTGAGTACTCTAGTGATGGCAGACAAACATACAAATTCCTGATGTGAGCTGTTGTTCCTTTGAGCTATGACAGAACTGATCTTTGGTAATCTCTCAAGTGTAACTCTTAAGAGCAAACAATTCCTAATTCAGCAGGGTGATATATGGTCTCACTGTGCTTGCAGTTACTGTGCACATTGTTTAGGTCACTTGGTCAACTGGGATTTCATTTTGATGAACAGGTGCTCCAAGGATCTTTGGCTTGACCTCAGAGCAGGGCTAAAGTGTTAAAATTATTTCTTTTACTATAAATTTCTAGCTATGAGATCAGATGGGCCTAATTATGGGCACATTGCCTGTGAAGTCAGGAAGCCTGTATGCAGTTTTGGGGAAAAATATCACTAATTGAGATAAAGAGAGAGATATTAAGTTTATGTGGAGTATATAAATTGTTTTAAATTGTTACCAGACACCATTCCCTGCAGGAAGACGAGGTTCTGCCTCTGGATGGGGCCATTACTGACTGCATTTTCTGGCCTCTGTCTCTAAGGAATTGTGTCTGATGGGGCTCTGAGCATTTAACACCACAAACTGGTCTGATGGCCACTGGCCAGGCTGCAAATGGATCTCCTGGGGCCCTTTGTCACCATACCTGAGGACTCCTGTACACCCATCCAACACAGAATTGTGATACCTGACTCTGGCAAGCAAAACCTTTCTGGTCCTTGCAGAGAATTTCCCTCATTGCCTGTAAACTTGTGTGGGTCCTATGGGAATGCTGACTTATGTCTGGATGAATTGTGTGCTTCTTCGAGTCCTGGCTTTGTTACAGAATCTGCTTTATTCAGAAGGAGACTTTTGTGTACAACAGATGCAGAGTATCAGGTGGGCAGAAGACCAAGAGTGATCACTTGGGTAGTAGCTTCAATTAATGCTTCTCACTTCCAGATTGGAGCTCCTGATTTTCTCATTAATTTCTTTGCTGTTAATTTAATTCATGTTCAATTCCTGTACACATTCCAGAAGCCATAATGATAGTAAACCCCTCTCCCACATTATCAACCTAATAAAATGAAAAACAGGCTAAAAAAATTTGGTGAAATTGCAAATAAGCAGTTTTATATGGTATATGAATAAAATTTGTGGCAACTGACTTTTCTGTTTCCTCCTTATAGAAATGTCAATGGAGCAAGTACCAATTTGTTTGAACTTCTAATTTATTCTTAATGTGATGTGTCTAGCCACAGTGTGCCAAAGGCAGCAATGTGCATTCCTGACAATATAGACTTTAAGTACTAAAGATCATAATATTACAATTTTTTTCATTGTTATTTTATTTTTAGATTATTCCAATGTATTTTTTACCTTGGGTTTATAGGAAAAACAGGTAATTTGAAAGCATTTTCCTGTAAAGCATACTATTTAACAGCTGTTCTGAACTTTTCATTTGCCTGCTTAAAGGTAGATAAGCCAAAACCTTCAAAGTGTTCCATCCTTATCAAAATTTTAAGTCTCTGCTTTATCTTTTGTTGTATTGCATATAAGGTTATACTCAAAATAGAAAAGGAGTTGTCTAGTATTGCCTGTTTCTTACTTGGCACACAAAATGTTTTTGGTAAAGAGCTTTCAGACTTGGAGAAGGCTTGGGACTCCAAGCATGTTGGGACTGAAACCTCGCGGCAGAACAAATACCGAGAAGTGTTTTCCAGCTTTTTTCTTGGATTTTGGGTTTGGTTTTTTTTTTCCCCTTTCCTGTTTGTTACCCAGCCATCCCCTTTGCACCCATGATGCAGTGTAGAATTCAGCTTATTTTCTTGAATTGCTCATTCACTAGAGTGTAATATGTATCTTGTGCTGTAACCTGCAGGATTTTTACTCTGTGCGTGACTTTTATCAGGTCACCAGAAAGAAGGGTGCATGTCAAGTAGCTCCCTCTGTCATACATACACCATAACCATTGTGGAGGCATTAATTCTGACAAGACATTGTAGCAGAAAAAATGTGAGGCCTTGAGAAAAATGTCATCCTTCAGTGTGAGAACTGACTTTTGCTGTACACTTAGGTTAGAGTACAGATCAGTGATGGGATACAGACTTTGACTCTTTTGTACCATTTCCTTGCAAGCACCTAAAGAGGCCAGGCTGTAGCACTGTCTGTTTTGGGTGTCCCATGATATGGCTGAATCCATTTTATTGAGTTAGAACAACTTTTTTTCTGCAAGTCAGGTGATTAGGAACATGGTGTTTTTGAAAAATTATTCTGCTGAGACTTTGATACTTAAGGCTGGAACCAGACTTTGCAGCCACAGCCACACTTATTATTTTCATTGCCTATATGTATTTTCTTTTTCATTAAGCTGATGCCACAGCCTTACCCATCTCTGTTTTTTTTCTTTGTAGATCAGAAGACTCTTTTTTTTTTTTTCAACTGAAGGGGTTCAGGAGAGTATTCTTGACTGAAAATCACTGGATTTAGGCTTTGCTGCTTTGGTTATCTGTGAAGTATTTGCTGTGGTTCTAATATAACCAGGGTCCATTCTGAAAGGGCCCTCCCTGAGGTTTTCAGTATTTTCATCTCTCTAAGTTCTTTATCAATATGAACAGAAATGAATGTGCTGATCCTTTGGTTCTTCCTGAGATTATCCCATTGATGTAAATGACACCTTTTGTTAGAAATCGGTTTGTATTACCAGGTTCTTAACTTTTAAGCCTCGCCCTGCAGGCATTCTTGTACTGTTATGACAGTTGTACATGAGTTTAGATGCTTTAAGCATTTATAAGCCTTTAAAAGAGAGCTCACTGTGCTGGTTTTGCTATAGAAGACATGACCTTTCAGGGAGCTCAGAAATCCCTTGGGGATGTGTTAGCATGTTCTTGGCAGGCTGAACACAGTCCTTGGGAGTATTATGTTACACCAGCAGCACAATCTATCTGAGGGCTCCCTGCCATACTGGTTCAATAATGGCTATATCCATAAAAAGGATACAGGGTAGGGATGGGAACCTGACTCTTTGGTGCTGAGCCATGATTTGTGTTTTCATCTTTGTGTTATCTAGCATCTTGAATGAATTTCAAACTGCAGGATGCAGAAGGCTGTGCAAGGATTGAAGAAAGACATCTCTGTCTCAAAAAAGGACTTTGTTTAGAGGAAAAAAATCGAGACATGGGAGCCTGAAAAGTGGGTTATTGCAATTTCTCTGCCCTCTAATTTCAGACTTCCTGTGTATCATTTTGATGGCACTGTTTCACTGTTGGTTGTGGGACAGCAGGAATGAAGTGATTTGGAAGATTTCTTGCAATGAGCCAAACACCTGTTCTGAATATTTTTCTCCTGTCTATAATACAGTTCCAAAACCTGGGCTACATTTAGCAGAATTCTCTAAGTGGGCTGGAGTTTTGTGTTGGGCCAACAAGTATAGGCTGTCCAGGAGTTATTTAACCAGGGTTAACCAGTAGTGTTTCAGCACACTATTAGTGTGTTATGCACTTTAGCTACTTTAAAGAGCTTGCTTGTGATGATTGTGGCCAGGATAGGGTTCATTTTCTTCCCAGGAGCTATGTTTTGGTTTTGTGCAGAACACAGGGCTGACACTATAGAGATATTTTTGTTATTGTTGAGAAGGGCTTACACAGAGCTGAGGCCTTTTCTGCTTTCCCTACTGCCATGGCTGACAAGGAATTTGGGTGTGATGGGAGGATGGGAGGAGACACAGCTGGGACCGATGACCCCAACTGACCAAAGGGATATTCCAGCCCATAGGACATCCTTCTCAGGATGTAAAGTAGGGGGAAGGAGGAGGAAAGAGGGGGGATGTTTGCAGTGAAGGCATTTGTCTTCCCAAGTCATCGTCGCTCATGATGGGGCCCTGCTGTCCTGGGGATGGCTGCACACCTGCCTGCCCATGGGAGGTGGTGAATTAATTTCTTGTATTGCTTTGCCTGTTTGCACAGGTTTTGCTTTCCCTGTTAAACTCTCTTCACCTCAATCCGTGAGTTCTCCAGCTTTTACCCTTCCCATTCTCTCCCTGGCCCCGCTGATGGGGAGTGATTGAATGAGTGACTGTGTGGGGCTTGGCTGCTGGCAGGGCTTAAACCATGGCAGTACTGTTAAGTATGGGAAAGAAAATGGCTTTTCTACTTTTTGTTTTCTTGCTTGGCACCAAAGGGGTTGGCAAAGCCCAAGAGCACAGCACAGCTGATTTGCTGTTGATCTTACTGGGGTACAGGAGCTGTCACTTGCTGGGTTCTTTCAGTGCAGCATTGCTTGAATATACATGGAACTCCGTGAAAAATGAGAATTGGTACTCAACAATTAGTCAGGGGTTAGGAAAGGGCTCCCTTTTTGCAGGGAACTGCAAAATTCTTGGAGATGTCAGCATCTTTGGGGTCAGTGCCCTACTTTAATTGATAAAATGTATGCGTTGCCTTGGAGGTGGATATAAAGTCTGAAAAGGATGTATCCTATTAAAAGCATTATAATATTGTAAGGAAGCATCATCTGCTTTACTTGGAAGGTGGCCGTGGAAGGTGTGATTCTGAATGGAGAGGGAATCCACCCATATCAACATGATCATCTCATTCCACAGAAGCACAAATCCTGTTGGATGTGATCAAAAGCAGGGAATAGCATAGAATCCTTTCCTTCTCTGTGAATCAGTCCAGTGGCAGTGGCCTGCACTGTAGCTGTGATGCTGCAGCTGATTTCTTTGCAGCTACTGGGATTGAATATTTTTTTTTCTTCTTATGGAATGCATTGAACTTTTCCCAAGCATATATCCATAGAAAATGCATATTTGGAAAGGAAATTTAACATGAAAACAGAGGTCAGCAGCTGAATTTAAATTTTGTGTATTTTGCAGACTAATTGTAGTGATAAGCGTGCACAGTAAGCAATTATTCTTGCTAATTGCTGTTAACAGGACTGATATTTTGTTTCCTACTTCATATTATGTAAAGCTGCATATGTGAAAAGAATATTGAGTTCCTAAATGCAGATTTTTGTTGTGTCTACTTAATTTTTGTGAAAATGGGCACTAAAATAATAATCAAGTAGAATAACTGTCTTGCAAAATGTGAAAGTGGGGTGCTCTGATATTGTAAAAAAATGGGGGGACATGTCTAGTTTGGGAATTAAGGTAAAGTTTCTCTTAATGGGAATTGATTCCTCCCCCTTGTTCTGCCCTTCTGTTGTACCTGAGATCTGTTCAGGTGTTGTATTTGAAACACAGTGGGTCACAGTGCAGCAGCTATTGCTCATCCCACTGGGACCTGTGCAGTCCAAAGCTGCCTTCCTGGTGCAGCATAAAACAGCTTTTACAAAAGCCAATGCTACTGAGGCCAGTGCTTATCTCGGGAAATTCAGTTTCCTGCCATCTCCTGTCAGTTGTTACCTTTTAGTTTGAATTTTATCTGCTGCTGAGTGTTCTCATTTCCATGAGTCTCCATAGAGCAAATTATTTAGAATTAGACTTGGTAGCAGCTTTTTAGATGCAAACCAGAGGGCAATTTATGTTCATTTGGTGAGGACTCCTGTGGTCTTAACAGAATGTGACAGCAGTCCTGGCAACAGAAAATCTGAGACTGTCAGTCTCCTGAGAAATCCAGGGTAGTGCCTTCTTTCCCAGATTCCAACTAGAATTTTAATGTGGATCTAGTAGAAAGGACGATCATGTTGCAGAAGTTCCAGTGGTCTGGCACCAGTGCCAGTGCTGCTCAGGCTCTGCAGAGCCCTGGATGGAGTCTCAGTGCTGCCTGGTGTCCCTCTGGGGTGTGTGTGCACAGAGGACTGGGAGCCAGGGGACTGGGAGCTGGACATCTGCTCATAGAAACAAACAGACCAGAGAGAATAAGGAAGGCATTATGTACTGAAACAAGATTCTTTATTTTGGTGCAGTACAAAGAAATGGGAGTTACTTTGCATTGAATGAAAAGTACTGAAACTAAAAAAATGGAGCAGATAAAATACGTTTGTGTAGTGCTAGGAATCCTGGGATATCAAAGCAGTGAAAAATGGTATCTATGATGCTGCAGCATTAAAATCAGTATTTACATATCTTTAATGCATTACTACCTTGATTTATGTTATATCACTGGTAACTTAGTTCCCAGCAGTGTATTACCACTTAGCCATCAGTCTTTCAGCCAGTGATTTCCTTTACATTTAAAATGCACTGGTACAGAAGCAACACTCTGTACCAAGCCAGAACTCCAAAATATCAACAAAATCAGTCTCTTTTCTTCTCAACTAATGAATTTGATCAATTTTGTTAATGGCGTTGAACTTTGGTTATGAATAGTAATAGTGTAAACAGTGGGCCCAGTTCACAATCAAGTAACATGAACTCATTGTATTAAGGTCATGAGAAAGTATTGTTTAAAGAAAAAAAAGATTGCTACATTGCCATCCTGCAGCACCAAACACAATGGCTGCTCAGGATTGGGCTTTTTCAGTTGCAGCACTGTTTTTCAGCTTGCATCAGGACAGGTCATCTGTTTTTCTAGTAAATGCAGATTTACATTTTTAAAGGTACCAAAGCATACTGACACAGTAGTTTGCAGCAGTCAGTGGCCTCATTTACAGATTCGGAGATGATGTTTTGTTTTTGTTTTTTTTTTTAATAAATAAACATTAAGTACACAGGTATTGCTGTGAACCAAGCCCATTGTCTAAAGGAAGCACATTTCTTGCCAAATTAAGTCTTTACATAAGAGCATGTTTTTATAATGGATTTGAATAGCTGCTGTGCAAGTTATTAAAATCATGTGTCTTGCAGCTTGCACTTTGTACCAACACAAAAAAAATGAACAAACATGCAGTAAAATGTAGCATTGTTTAGAAAATAATGTGTAAAAAACCCACTCAGTATCTTATATTAAAGCATTTACACTGCATAGGCATTCATATAAGGATATAGTATAATAAAACTTATCAAATATACAAGCATGCAGCAGTTGCCTTATATTCACAGTTCTAGAAATGACCACACATTGATTTCCTCAAATATAAACTGGATTATCCAAAATAGATTTTGCAGCCACTCTCCTTTGCAGTGGCAAACTATGTTCTCATGTGCATTGCAGATACTGACCTATATAACAGGCCTAAGCTATGCCGCTGTATTGTACACATCTGTGATAAATACTGTGTTTTGGAACAGGAAGGATAATGAGAAGTGATCCATACTTCCCACAGCAGAACTTGGAGACTACACAGTGCTTGAACTGAACAAAATATCTATGCAGATTAATTGTATTCTCCTTAGAGAGTAATACTGTAACCTTGCCGCAGATCTAGCTACTGCATAAGCTGGCCATGCAGTTTTCAAAATAAGTTTAGACAGATTTTTCTATTTGATATTTATTCCATCAGAAGAGGTATAGTAGGAAACATATAGTACATACCCTTTTTGCTCTGCAAACTCTATGAAGGACTCCTGATACTTTTGGATTGTGTTGGGAAATACAATGAAGTGCCAAAGTCACACTCAGAGATTTAAAATACGTTCGCAGAGAACTCTTCTTTCTTCATTTGCTTTTTTGAAGGTGGTGGTGTTATATACGATGGTGACCTTGAACCATCTTAACTGTCAAAAGATGACAGGTGCCCAGGTTAGAATCCCTCTGCGGCCAAATGCCACCTGGAGGATAAAGCTGAGGTCACGTGGCTTGAAGTTGTCTGTGGTTTTGACTCGCTTATTATTGCCTAGCTTGGCATGTTAACCTGGCTTGTAACTCCAGGACAACAGCAAACACAATACCTGGAGGCAAGGCTTGTGTTAGTTGTGCAAGGTCTGCAAAATTGAGCTCTAGATCCTGATACAGGTTTGGGGTGTGCCAAGGTGAAATCGGATTGACGAGTATGACTTTAGACCCTTTCCCTGTCCAGGTATTTTTCCAGTAGTGTCTGAATTCTGCTTTTGCCCTGACTTCCCTTGTCTTCATACAGAGTAATTTGTGTGTCTTTAAACATTGTGTGCGTGCACTTCCTTCTGAGCAGTTCAGGTAAAGCTAGTGGAAATAACTTTGTAGGATGTTACAGCACCAACAATGCAAGTTGCAGGGATTCATCCTTGTGTACAAAGCAGCAGCAAGGGATTCAGAAACAGCATTTAGGAAACAGCTTGAAAAGGAAGAAGACAGACGAGGCAGAGATGGTGGAAACATTTGCCAATTTGCAACTTAGAATGTAGAACGGGAAGAAAGAAGTGGGGCAGTGATTGCTGTTCTCTCTATTAAAAAAAGAAGAAAAAAAAAAGGAAAGGTATAATCCTCTCTGGAATGTTTCATTCAGAGAGAAACACTGCCCTTTGTTTTTTACAAAAGTGGGCTTTGGCACACATGCAGTGTGTGAATGACAAGGTGAGAAGATGGCTTTGGTGTGTGCTATCAGAAATGGTGACACTGATGTCCCTCCATGCTGCAGCCAGGAGTCCACTTTGGTAACCCATTGCTCTGAATCTCTTTGTGTGAATATTTGCATTTTCTAGAAAAGGACATGTGGTCCTTTCCAGAAAGCTGTACTATTTCCTGTCAGACTTATTTAAGAGTAGGGCAGCAGTGGAACAAGTAATTGTGCTAGATGTGTTCCAAGCTCTTCTGGTGAAGATACTCATTTTTCCTTTGAGGATATGTCTCTGTGTCTATGTGTGTGAGGAGCCTCAAGTCTGTATTTGGAATCAGATACAAGGACATTTGGAATCTGAGCTGGATGGGGGCATCTGAATGCTTTTAGTGTATCAACTAGCACTTGGAAATAGGCTTGCAGCTTTTTTTTGGTTGGCTTATTTGCTGCCACAGATGTTGCTTTTCTACTCTTCTCCAGACTTGTTCAGTAAGATCTCTGTGGTGACATCTGAAGACACAACTGCTGTGAGAAGTGCCTGGTTTTCAATGATTATTTGGCAGTGAGATCTATATAAATATACACAAAATCCCATTTTTTAGCCTACGTTTTCAGCTGAATACATTAGGAAATGGGCATAAGACTTTGAATGCAGAAACCTTTGTACAGCATATCAAATCGATTCTCTGTATCTTCACTGCAGCTCTGCATACTGAGAGCAGCAGTTAAGATGTGGGGACTGTCCATAAAGGTAAGTTTTCCTTTATAAATGCCATCCCCATTAATCTGAGGTACTGCATTAGCCTCTCAGTTATTTTCCTAAGTCTCATTTCTTGGCAAAAATGAGAATGCCTTGTGGTTTTGATCCTGATTTTAATATTTGTACTAGGTTCTTTGAATTCCTTGCTGAACTCGCCCTTCATTTTTTCTTTTCACAGGGAAAATTCTTACAGTCTAGTTTAGAAATGTCTTTGAAGAATCTGGAGATTGTTAAAAGCAGATGTCACAACTGTCTTGAGCATAGTGAGAAGGAGGAAAAAGAGCTCTCCTGAGAAGTCTGACAGTTTGTCACAAAGAAATTGGTACAAGAGCTGCAAGCCCCAAGTTCCCACAGAGATGCACCATCTTGTGAGAATTAACAGAAGTCAGATGCATAAGATCTTTGCTTCCTTCAGAAACATATCAGCTCTATTTCTAGCAACCTGGCCTATTCCTCAGAAGAGGAAACAATGATTATCTGCTTCCTCCACCTCTCTTACACAGTGAAGAAATTAGTTCAATTCATAAAGGCGAGGGGCATTTGACCTCTCACCTTTTTATGCTGAAGTTAGCCACACATTTCAGTCATTGCAAATCTGGCTGTGTGGTAAAGAATGGTTATTCCAGAATAAAGTAAGAGGTATTTATATAATCAGAAGAAACTCCACCTCATTTAAAGCCCTCCATCTCTATTCCCAGATTTTGCGTATGTGTCTTTCCAGGTAAAGAATTATGTGAGACACCTGGAATTATGTGCCTCCTTTATTATACTTTTAGTACCTCATTAGATGAGGGATTCTCAAAGGGCAAAAACATGTTAAACAGCCAGCAGTTTTCAGAAACAGCAGGTGACTAAAAATACTTCACTTTCTTTGCTACTCAGGCAATGACAAGTGTAAGCCTGGACTGGTTGCTGAAGAAATAGGAGACAAAAAGAGGACAAGTTAGGTGACAGAAAGCCCTCTGACCTTTAGAAAGAAACAGCTATCACTTCCAGGAACATCCTGCTATTTTGTCAAGTTTCACGAAAACACTGAATACAGGTACAGTGTCACTTGAAGAAACACAAATAAGGAATACTGGCAGAGTAATTTAAGATAATATTATGAAATAATTGATCATTGAGAAAATCCACTAAAAATATTTGTTAGCAGGCCAGTCAATAAAATGTTTGTCTACATACTTCCATTTGAAGAGCTTCTCATTTCACATTTTATATGCTGTCTTGCTTAGACACTGCATGTAATGGTGCATGCCTTTAATCTTCAATAGAAGGATTCCTTCCCCATTAAAACCCCCATTATGTCCCTCAAAGTTACATTTATAAGTAATTCTAGCTGCTAGGTGACTTACAAACTTTATACAGTTAGCTATTCCGGGAGGATTCCTTTTCCTCACTGGAGTGTGCCAAGTTGGATTGCCTGATACTTGTGCTTAGTTTTCACCAGTTTCTTAGCAGTTTAGAATGGTATCTGTCTGATGACTGTATTGTACTCTGAGAGAACAAGCAAATCACAAGCAAATTATGCGTGTGATGTGAGATTTGCAGGCATGTGCTATGTTGTCAAGTCTTGCTCATTTTACACTAGAAACTTCTAATGTCCAAGGAGTCCCATTTCAAAAAGTGCTTTACTACTTGGTATCTGCAAAAAAAAAAGTCAATGGGCTTTTATTCATGCTGATTTCTTTCTGTTCAGCAGAAGCTCGTAGTTGTTACAGGTTCCATCCTCATTCTGAAAACAATCATAGGAATTCACTCATATAAGGATGAGCATGGAGGATGGATAACAAACCCAGGATTTTGCAGAGAAAGGAACAAAATAAAAAAGCAGTCCAGAGCTTTTATGTCAGCATCCAATCCATTAAGCTGATCCAAGTTAGTTTGTCTCTCTGGCTCTTTTTGCCTCTTCCTCTCTACCCTTACTACATTTTATGCTGTTACGAGAGGGATGGATTTTACTGTATGAGATTCATTGTCAACCGTATGTTCACACAACACCATTGTGATACATGTAATTCACATTGTTCATGTTTGTGGCCATGCAACGTAAAGTAACACAAAATAATCCTCTGGAATGCTGCAGTTGCCAGCCATTTTGTTATATTTTGTTGTGTTCTGCAGCCTGAATTTGCCATCAACCTTCTTTCTGTTCTTAAAGGGTGAATTGATCAAGGTTATTTTACAGGATTAAAAAGTTATTGAGTTTTCCTGTAAAATCCCAGCGTAGAATTTGTTGTGAACAAAACAGAGCTGACTACATTACTACAGCAGAATAATTTGCAGCCAGAATTGAATTATGCTCTCAAAATCTATTTTTAACAATGCTTTCAGAATAGGCTGCAGTAGCTTAAATTTGTCGTACATGTTTTGAACTGTAAGGAAAACCTGACATTTGCATGTTAATGCAGTTGTATCATATGGATATGGAATATAAATATGTTTTCATGAAAAGCCAGTTTAAGTTACTGTGTTGAACAACTCAATACAGGTTGATTCTTCACTCAGATTCTCTGTAAATTCCTGATCACAAGGTAATTCAAACAAACAATTCTCACAGACTTTTCTTGGAAGTCCATGCAGGGTTAATCTAAAGAGGAGGTACAATAGAAAGCTCCACTATATTATAATACTGGAGTTTATCCATTGACTTCAGCACCGTTCAGAGCATAAAGCACATTAGTTCTTCTTTTCTTGTCTAAACTATTTTGAATGAGGTCTCTTTTACATGCTAGTTTGGCAAGCTTCTAAGGCATTTGTGCAAGCTGATGATCCAAGAGCAACCTGATTCAATACTGAGAAATTCATAAATAACATCCAGCAGTAATTAAAGTGAAAAACTACAGCTAAGAAAAGCAATCTCCTACAGTATCAGCTGAGCTGTTATACCTTGCAGTGTTAGAAGTGGGGCATGTTCACTGGTACCTTCAACTCAGGAGGCATCATTGTGAATTTTACACACCAAGGATTCATTCTGGTTTCTTACATAGATTGCATTGGAATAACGTAACTAAAAAAACATGAACATATGATAGATGTAGATAGAGAGAAGGGTAAGAGTGGAAAAAAAGCACAGCACCAGAAACTACCATCTAAAAACATTCTAAACATTTAGTCAGTATTTTTGTATTAAAATGAGGAGTTAATTTTGAAGACAAGAAAGGTTTAAAGATAACTTAGCACACTCTATAAGGTCATCCTCAAGAGTTAAGTGAATAATGATCTGAGACAGGGATATTTAGAACTTCAGACTGAAGAACTGGAATAGACAGCCAATGTCTTTACCATCTTGATGGAAGTGTGTACACTCTTTCCAGTAAATACATGCTAAAGTCACAAAAAACCCTGTAAATTGCCTGGATTTTTCTTAGATTAGGGTTAACTGGCAGGTAACAGAACTTAGTTGTTCAGTTTTTGTGTGCAAATCTCAGCAAAGTAGTAGAATTTAGGTAGGTAGTAGCAGAATTTTGGTAGTATAGCAAATAATGAGTAGTTATTAAAAGTAGCATTTGGAACTTGTTTCTCAAGCTCTCTTCTGAACTACTAGCACAGCCTGGATTTACTGGGAGGACACCTGGCCCTATACTGGGTAAAACCTAAATCTGTTCCTGTTAGGGTACAGCTGTAGCATTTGTGCTGTAACACATTATCCATGCCTTTCTGGTCTTCAAAGAGGTGAGAGTAGTTGTGGATACTACTTCATACTTCAGGCAGACAAAGAAGCTGGGCCAAAGCAATTTGAGACTTAACACGCAAGATCTGGAAAGTAGCCACTACCTGATATTTGGACTTCAACCTGTGCTTACAGGACTTTCTGTGATTATGGTTTTGATAGCAGCCATATGTCAGAGGAATTCAGATTTAATACCTTGGCAAGACAGAATAATTCAACTGTGTTGCAGATTATTTGATAATAGAGTCAGGAGTAACTTGTGGAATTTAGTTCTTGAACTGGGATTGGATAAAAATGCTCCAGTTTAGATGTGCTTGTGGTTTGAACCAACATCTTGCAGCCAGTTTTTGTCTTTTTGCGACTCAAGTTTTAGGTACTATACTGTAAACATCACAAATGTCTTCTTACTTAGGAAGTTTGCTGTATGCCTCAGTACTAGAATACAGGATCTTTAGCAGGACTTGATGTGAGGAACAGTTAAACAAAAACTTGTATGAATAAGGCACTAGTAAATGTTTGCAGCAAACAACAATTACAGTCTGTATTCTTTAAGAATAAAACTGTCCTGTTTAGGAATTGTCTTTTATATGATAGAGTTACCAATGCCAGTTAGAAGGGCCTAGAGAAAGTGCATCTTTTGGGTTATGCCTGTGAGGTCTGTGAGAAACCCCTGAATGCAAATCCCTGTTTAGTTAGGAAATAGCCTGTGCAGAAGCAAGAGGAAACTAGTTTAGATTCTGATCCCTGCTAACCTAATGTGAAATCACTGTAATGGAGTTGCTTCCAATTTATTACAGTGGTAGAAGGATCTGAAGCCAAAATCGAGGCTGTTTTAGCAAATCTGGTTAAACAGTAACAGCACTGGCCAGGGCCAAATAATTGGCAGCAATCCCCTTAGGTTCAGATAAAAATCTGTTATTTTAAATTTCCTATTTGCTGAAGTCCAAGGATGCACTTTGTCTTTTGTCTAATGTAATAGATCAAGGCCTTCTGTACTACTTTGGAGCTGATGCCATTCTAAACAGTTATTACAGTATTGATCCATTCTTTATACCAAATGAAATTTGAGTCTGCCATTCCATTTGTAGGATTACTGGCCAGTATTTCACATTGAAAATTGTTCAAAACAACCCAAATTCTTCCATTCATAAAACCAAAGCCTACTGCCACTTCAAAAAATACTTTTATGTATCTGCTCTTTGGGGGGGGGGGGGGGAAGTAATTGAAGCACCAAGAATTTTTTAATCTATCCAGTAAGAAGATATTTGAAAACTAGCAGATTTTGTTATTATTCATGATCTGCATTTTCCTAGGACCTGTCCAGTAAAACCATTTTACCATTCATTTGTTATACTAAATCAATGGTCAGTCTGATTTCATCAATAAATCTTGCTTTATAAACAGCTCAGCTTTATCATCTGACAAATTTCTGTTTCACTCAGATCCTCCCTTATTTATACAAGATGTCATTTAAAAAACTAAACACATTTGCAGAACCCATAATGCAAGAGGGGAAATACCCCTACATTGATTGATTCCTGTGTATTATTGTCAGTAGGTGCTACACTTAACAACCCCAGACAGTGGAGTTTTTTGTTTGAATGAATTATTTTGTGTTTTATGTAAGGACATGGTATTAAGTTTATCTCAAACTTTAAGATCACCCATCCATGGGGCCCTCAGAAATTGTACAACTACCTCAACTAGTTTTTAAAAACATGGTGGGCTTTTTGTTCATTTTGTGGGGTTTTTGACTCATAAGACTAAAGTTATTAGTAGTATAGCTTAGCTGAAATGTTCACCAGAAATTACTCTGGACTGATATTCATTTCTTAAACAAAACAAAAAATCCACAACAAGTAAGTTAAGTGCTGGGGATCTCTCTCCCATATTTGCTATACATAATCTAAATTATATACAGAAGGAAGAAAATCCAGAAATTTCTCCTCACAAGATCATAGTAACTCAGAAAACCCTCTTCTTTTTAAATACTTGTTTCTTATCAGTATGTCAGATCATATGTTTTTCTATATGTGTATGTGAGACTAATACATGGCATGTGTTTATCTGAATATCAGAAATTGTTATTGACTATTGGAGCTGTGCAAAATATTTTCTGTAAAAGTTGACAATCTTAAAAATTTTTTTGTTTTATCATTATTTTCAGGAAGCTGATGTAAATCTTTGCAATTGGAAAATGAAGATTCTTTGTCAAAAGTGTGCCTTTTGGGGTCATAATTAGTCTTGTGCGGAGTCTCTAGCTGATAATTTGAAGTTATGCGTATGTCGATTTATTAGAATTTCCTACGCTGTCCTCACTGTAAAATAAATTTGAATTTTTTACCTTGTAAGTGTAAGTTATGTTTTGAAAGTCAAGGTGGGTTTTTAAGTTCTTCTTAAGATTAAAGTAATACATTGGAACCTGGTTGGCTTTCTTTCTCTTTTTGCCCTCTGCTTTTGAAGCATGCCTTCAGGAGATGAGAAGAAAAGTCATCATTTTGGAAAAGGTTCTGTAAATGTTTAACAAAATGCAGAATGCAGTTTGCTTTCATGGCTGTATTTCTTCAATGGAAGCAGAGGCATAGTAGTGAAACATTTTTATTATGAAACTATGCTATTACATCTCTGACTGGAGGAAAATCTGTTGTCAAACATTTCTGTGTGTTTCTTCGAAGAGCAAATTCCCACTTTTTCGGAACAGTTGCTTCTTGATGCAACTGAGTTGTGATTTTTAGAGGCACACTTTTGACACCAACTAAAACTGTGGTCTAAATAAAGGCATCACTTTTCTGTCCATGCAAGTGTTTTTACCTATACGGATGATATTTTAACAAAAAAAAGTCACTTCACAATTTTTATTTTGTCTAAGGTAGAAGTTAGGAAAGCAAATGCTTCAGGTGCAAAAATCAACAAAATTACTGTATGATGATTTAACAACAATTATTGCATGGTTTTGCATAACCCTTGGCCTTTCTAAAAAGCAGGAGATGAATTTGAGATGTGGATTGGTTTAATAATAAATCATCACATATCTGCTGACTCACACATGATAAATATTTAACTTGGGAAAGAAACTTTCTTGAGATTACAAAAACTTAAAAAAAAATGAGTCCTAGGTTTTAGCTATTAACCCAGAGATTTTCTCTGTTTGATGAAATGAATGTAATTGGAAATAATTTTTCAGTTGAAAGGAATCCACAGTCCTTTGATAAAAAATCTGAGAGGCTTTAGGGAATACGACAAACGTGATGAGGCCAACCCCAACCCCTCAAAAACTTCTCATACTGTTAGAAGATGAATGAATTACCAGTCCTGTAACTCCAATGTATTTTAAGGCTATTTAGAAGACATGGAATAGTGATACTCAAAGTAAATGCTCAAAACCAGGAAGTATTTTTATGACTGGGTAGTTATTTAAAGGGAATTATTTATATGGGTGAACCTTTGCTTATTCTTTTACAGTTTCTATTACAGTAAACCTACCATCTATTTGTATGTCAATAATAACTGATCTTAGAATGCCATTTCGTAGTCTGAATCTTCATTTTGCCTCAAGGTTTGTTCTAGCCAAGTTGGCAATTGGGGAAAGTCCTAAAACAGAAACATTGACACATGCTGATAAATTCAAATGTGGAACATTAAAATTCACATGGAAGTGGAAACAACATTCAGTGTCAGAAGTAACAAATTTGAAAGTCTTAAATAATTCATATAGAGAATATAGGTTAAACAGATTTAATATAAGTGTGCTTTTTCCTAAAAACACCCCCCCCAACCAAACTTTTTTTTTTTTTTGCTTTTTCTTTAAGTCTTTTGTCTGTAAATATGAAAGAAGGCTACACCCCAACATAATTCTTCATTGCCATACTAAACGGTAAAAGAGTCTTTCTAATTCACATTGCTCATGGCAGTCTTATTTGAAGTTCCTTTATTGAGTTTGTGGTTAAAGCAGTTTGGGATTTTTGTTGGTTGTAAACTTTTGGCATAATGTGAATACCAGTCCCTTTCAAAAACAGCCTTGAGCTGCTTAATGATGCTTGTGCTGTTCCCCGCGTCTGCTTGGTTGATAACAAGGCCAGCTCCAGCATTCTGCGTAAAAGCATTTCCCACCCAATCAAAATTACCTGCAAGCAAAGGCAGGAATAAACAGTGAGTTTCTAACATTAAAAAAATAAAAGAACCAAATAAAAAAACTGATCTCCCTAAAGGCAATCCAGAATGAAACATTACCATTTTCCCCAGTGCAGAGATGGAAATAAGTTTTATTTCTTTTAATAACAGCAGGAAAGAAAAGTCTCCAATACTTACCATACGTAGTGAAGATTGTTTCTGGAAGTTTTAACAGCTCTAAGCCTTCAGAAGTGAAAACAGGTTCTTATATTTATTCGAAATTAATTTCACATCTATTATATTATTACCCCATTTACTTTTCTCGCTGGCCTTTTCAGTGCTCAGAATGAATTTTTTTTTGTTTTGCAGTATAAACAATTAGAAGTTCCAAACTAGTAGATCTTTTACAACTTACCTGTTCATAGATACTATTTGAGGAAAGAAAAATAGATTTTACTCACTCATGCTAGTTACTACCACCTTTGTTGAAATCTAAGGTAACAGAGGGAATCCTGGGGATAGCAGGGTAAAAAGGATAATTGGACTAATGGAAAACAGGTAAATCGATTGTTTCAGTTACTTTTTTTTTTTAATCAGTAAGTGTTTTTAATTATATACTTAAAACACATGCAGTATTTTGGACAAACAAGGCTGCTACTTCAGTAGGAAATATTAGGAATTCTGAAGTTGTCACATCACAAGGGACATTTTCTCCTATGCTTTCAAGTAAAAGATACATCAGATCCTTAGCATGCATTTGTATTACTTTAACAGAACTTTGATAATTTCTTTCTTTTATTTATATCTAGCTAAGGATGCAAGGACAATAGGAAAGAAAAAAACCCAACTTGGCTAAGAATCTGTGTAGATGAGTTCCAAGGGACTGAGATTTGATCTGGCTACGTGAAAGAATTTAAAATGGAGTGGAAAAAATTATTTCAGAAAGGGGCGAGTGGGTACCATAAAACCTTCTGAAGATGAGGGAGGACTGAGCTGCAGCATTTGATATAAAAAATAAGATTTGGATAGATTACAAGGTGTGTGTGTGTGTGTTTTGAGCCCATGTGGGTGGGCTTTTCAGGGTAGATTTTAGTTGTATCTCTACACATTTGACTGGTACTGAAGTTTTGTGAGGTGCCACACAGCAATTTTACTGAAATACACCTTAAACCCAAAATAGGAGTCAGACATGTACCTAATGTGAGGAGGGTGTCTGAAATGTCATTATAGTAAATGGAGTAAGGCTTTGGATGATGAGGATGGACGGCATCCATACAGTTTTTGCCAGGATTGACCATAGCTTTAGTAATAACATGGGGAAAGGAGAACACTCCATCTTCATTGGATTGCAGAACCAAGAGAATATGATAATAATGCATAGTAATATACCTGCTTCATAAATTGTATTATATTTGTGTTTTAAGATACTGAAAGCAGAATGTTGGCCTTGAGAAACTGATTCATAGGGGAAGGAAGAGGTTTTAAATGAGAAGAGGTGCAATGCTCAGTCATCATCCAGGTTCCCAAAGAAATGAACTCTTATCTTCACTTAAAAAATGTACCAGCAGCTGTAGATTGCACATCTGCAAAAGGGTGTTATTTTGGGCTTTTGGATACACACAAATATAATTGGTTACTTACCAATATATGCAGCTCCATCAGTCACCATATATTTGTTACGATTCAATTTGGGAAGGGAGGTGTTCTTCTGTTCTTTAAGAAAGCAGGCACTCTCTTCCTCAAGGTCAAAGAATTTCTGCCATAAAATAGAAGGAAGCACAGGTTAATAGGAATTGCTCTATAAGAGACAGAAAAAATACAGTGTGTTTTCTAATCTTTATTAAAAATGAGTTGGTGCTACAGAACAGCTTGAGTTTCACTGCCAAGCATTAACTTTAATAAAATGCTGATCATTGTATTTCTAATTAAATTCTCATCGTTCGTGATACTCCTGCCTTGGCATTCTTAACTATACGAAGTATATGGCTACTGCTTGCTAAAAGCAATACAGTGCCAGGTAGTAAAGGCTGTAAAATTAACAAAAACCTCCCCACCTATCTGTTCTGCATGGTAAGAGCTGGGGACTTTTCTTTAGCTCATCTCCTCATTTTTCAAGGCTTTCCAACAGAAAAATTGCAATTTCAGATATTTAGAAACTTCTCAGGATTAAATTTAGTACAAAAAGATAAAATTTTCCAGGCAACAAGAGGAAAATATTTTAACCTGGAGAGTGGAGTATGAGCAAGTTTATTTATTTATGTATTTATATGTAATTTTAGAGCTATATGCACTCCTTGTCTGCTCAGTACCAGACAAAAATGAGCAAGAATTCACCTGCACAACTCAAAAACAGATTCATGTGGAGGCTCAAGAATAACTGGTGCTGTAGACAGATGTCTGTTCCATGCCACTCCTCTGTGTTTTCCAGTTGACTACTGACAATTTTTTTCTAGGCTAAAATCTCTGCAGGCCCTTTCAATGCACACACCTTTCTCTGTCCAGCACTGCACCCAACAGAGCTGGCCCCTTCCTGCTGCTCTTCTGAGAGTTAGACCAGGCATTTGTGCATACAAGATGCATTTATACAGGGTCAAGTACCCAAAACTTAAGGAACAGAGGAATTAAGGTCCCAAGAAGCACAATGGTGAGCTCTTCACTTTGTGTTTGCTCTTTCTGATTCAAGCTTTAATTTCATGACCCCATGTGGTTCAGTGCATAGGGCAGAGCTCCCCACTTCAGCAGCAGTTTGATGTGTGGGTTACTCACTGCCCTTTGGCTATGTGCTTGTAGCATTTAGTCAGTCCTCAAACAGCTTCTACGTGCGAGTTCTTCCCAGTGATCGTTTTCTTCAGAGCTACTTGCACTGAGTTTGCATTCCCAAAACAGTTTCAGTTGAATCCAGTAATTATTAGTGCTAATGTGAATGGGACTCTGAGATGCTGAAAATGCATAATGAGGGACTAAGCATTTTCCAACTGCATTGACCTTGTTAGTTGCCCAGTCTCATCAACATTTTGTGGCAAAAAGAAAAGAAAAAAATCCCCACTTCTAAATCATGCACACTGTTACAACTCAGTGTTCACAGCTAGGAAATCATGCCCTGCAGCCCCTGCCCTCCACAGCAGACTGAACACTTCACGTGCAGTGGTTGGTGGCTGGCTTTGATCAAGACCCTGCCAGGTGTAACAGGGTTGCAGTGCCCTGTTTCTAACTCTATACTTGCAGTTAGGCAACACCAAAACTTCCATTAGCCTGGTCAGAGACCAGAGAAATCAGGAGAAGATTCCCATCTAACAGAGAAATTACATCTGCCTCTCCTTCTCCAAGAAGACCCTTGGGAGACCAGTGGATCCTGCAGCTGCAGCCAGCCATTGGCACTCACTGGAAACTTTCAAGCTAAACTGGTTTTTCCATAGGGATAAGAAAAAAAACCAACCAAAGAAAAAAAACAAACAGAAGACAAGACATATCGCAAGGATCAAAAGCTAAATGAAAAATTAGAAGTTATTGAGTATGCTTTGTAGGACCTTGATATGTTATCCCCAAAAGAACAGAACAACAGAAAGATAGGAGGTCATGTGGTGCACGTGTGTGTGGCATTTTGGTCAGAACCATACGGAGGCATTGTGGCAGCCTAGCAATTTTAAGTGTAATTTCAACCAGAATTTTTAACATGTTTCTCCTAAAGTTTCAGTGGTTTTGTATATAAACACACACAATACAGGCCTGCAAGACAGTACTTTTTGTACTGAGGTTAGTTTATGTTTTCTCATTGTCAAAGCAGAACCAAGAGGGAAAAGGAGCATTTTCAAAAGTTCAAAAGGCAATTAAGTTTTTACCTTGTGATCCTATTCTTTCTCCTCCATACACACATAGTTTTGTTTCACTTTGATCCTGGCCAAAAGAGATGAATACAAGAGAAATGCAGCTTTAAAGCAGCTGCTCATCTGATATGCTTTTTGAATTAGAAGAGATGGAGCCTATGGCACAGTTTTCAGCCAAAATCAAATTGATACCAGCAAACTCTGACCCTTGGGCTATTTCTCCCACCAAGGTTTGTTCAAGGCAGTGGCTCAGACCGGGAATGTGATGCACAGCACAGAGGTAACTGACTGAGGGTTGTTCCTTTACAACTCTCTCAAGCTGATTTTTTTACTGGAAATTGTTTTTGTATTTTCTAACTGTAGACACTCTATCTGGATTATTTACCTGGAACAGATGACTAGAAGTAAGTTTGGGGTTTTTTTCTACCATTTAGTTATTGACAAGATAAATTCTGTAGGAAAGATTTTACCTGCTGTAAATAGATGGCAATAGATACAAGCATTAGGTACTGCTTGAAAAAAATTTTTTTGAATACATAAACAGAATTCTGTTGATAAATTTGAACAAGCTAGAAGTTACTCAGCATTGAAGTGGCTTAAACAGAGTATGTATAGGGGTTTTTTACTTAAAACCACACTTTATGTTGCTTTTTTGCTGATGAAACTTACAATAAAAACATATAACAAAAATTCCTATTTTTAGAAATGCATAATACCACTTATTGTGTGTATAACAAATAGTACTTCCTTTTTAGAGTTGCTGTCAGTTTTCAAAAATTGAAAATTTTTGAAATCCCAGAAGGATTTATGGGATTTTCAATTTAAGAAATCAAAATAATTCAGCAGATTATTTAGAACTGTTATCTGAAAAAAAAACCAAAACTGAAAAAAACCCACAGAAAACCCCCCAAGACACAAGGTGGCTGATTTCCAGTGTGCTTCAACTTCATCAAAGTGAACTGTATCACACTGAAAGTAGCTCCTACCATAAATTCTGTTCCATATACATTAGGATGGTATTTCTCACTTTCCTGTACTGCATGTCTAATGTGGCTCCAGAGTGGTGTTTCTGATCTTCACAATTTTAAGTTTGTAGTCTGAATTTAACGTAAAATCTTCATTATCTTTTCTTGTACTTTGCACTTGACTGAAGGAAATGATGCTCACACAGCTTAACAGAAAGGTTATTATGTGAATGCAGACTCAAGCATGTTTTTGTGCTGGCAGATTGGCTCTTATCTCACAACATAAACATGACTGATGACTACAGTTCTCTCTTCTGGCTTTGCTGTGAAATATCAGATGTGGTGGACACAGGCTGTCCACCACAACGACTGCCTTTTGGTACCAATATATTTTTGTCTTAATTTTGAATTCTGGTAGTACTAGGAGTAAATTATGTTCAATATATGAAATTTCCTGATATTTAATTAAAGACTTTGATAATAACAAAAAATAATTCTCAGTTGTCACGTTTTCTTGATTCTTTTTTTTTGGTGGGGAGTATCTTATATTTCAAAGCAATATGGATTATACTTACAACTTTCAAACTACAGCTTGGAACTTCAGTGCAAATAGCTTTCAGAGATGAAACAAAGTTAAAAGTAAGGGGATCTGTGTTTCTTGAGAAACTTATGAGAAGTCGTACTTTAATACTCCGCAAAACTAATGCTTCTCTTATCTTCCCGTCTAAATATGGCCAGTACCTGTGGAGAAAGAAGACAACACTTGCAGAGAACTTTTAAAACTTAAAAAAATTTGGGAGAGCTGCTCCCGTGCCCGAGAGCCGCGGGCAGAGGGCGCTGCTGGCCAGCCCAGACATTGCCACAGAGGATTTTCCCTTGTGGCACAGGTCAGGAACTGAACACCGGATCTCTCCCTGGCTGACATCCCGTGTTTAACCCCTGTGCACTGGGACTGTGCAGGCTGGGGACGGGAATGCCTTCTGTAATTTCCTCCTTGGGAAGCAGAGCTGCTGTGCAGGGTGTCTGCATCCTTCAGGAGCACCAGGTGAGATGGGTGGCTTAAGGAGGATGCTGTTTGTTTCCTGATGAGGATGGCAGAAATTCTGCTGGGAATGGGATGGTGGCTTCCGTGGTGCTATTCTCACAATTAGCAGCTAGCTTTGTATTCCTGACATTAAGTGGGAGCAGGTCAGGCCAGGAAGAATTAAACAAAGAGAAATGCACATTTTCTACATTCCAGCAGCATCAAAACACCTGGGCTAATGAAATCTGAGCTCCACTGTGCCAGAAAATAACTTACAAGCCAGAACTGGGAGCTGGCATGGCACAGAAGCTGGGGCAATGCCTCAAACACAGCCACGCTGAAGGAATAACATTGGAGAATTGACACAGGTGGCTTCCCTGGATATCCCTAATCCAGCAGACTTCCGAATTCTTCCACCATGAGAACAAAGTAAGGAGGCGTATTGGAGATAACAGAAACTGCAACACTGTAGTAGTTCTACACACTAAGATCCTTTCCAACATAAAGAAGATGTAGAAGGGATACATATCGTGACACTGAGGTTCCTACAGCACCTCCAATGATTCTTTCCCTATATGAGTTTCCAATAGTGAGTTTATTGGAATAACTCTCTCCTAGATTTTAAATAGTTTATGCTCGGTATCAGTCATATGATAATTCATTTTTGAAAAATTTTAACAGAACAGCTCTAAATAGAAAAAAGACCTAATCACATGCTTAGTTTGCCTTAACTGTATTCAAATAAAGTGCATGAATGGAATTCCAAATTCATTGTGAGTGTTATCAAGAATAGGAGGAACCAGTGCATACTTGCCTCTTCAGCTGGATGGTTTTGATGCACTCTGGGTCAAGTTTTGGGCCATGAGTGCTTTTTGATGGTCCATACCAACTGTTTGGCTGTTTAAAAATCATGTGATTTTGTTTGGTTTTAGCAACTCTCAGTTAACCAAACTGTGATATAATTCAAATGTAATCTATTCTGAATTGGGAATTTTCATTTGTATGTGTATGCTAGTAAGGTAAAGACATTTCCCACACTGAATACAAGTTACAACATATTATTTCTCTCTTAATACACACACACACTGTCCTGTTGAATATCTGCAGGATACTCATAAAATGCCAGTAGCTGTGGTCTCAGGATAGTCAATATAATAGTGTAAGAAATAGGATTAATGTATAAGCAGATTGTTATATTCCGGGGTCCCAGTCACTTGCAGATGGTCAGACTAGATAATTTCTGATCTCCTTCAACAGGCAGATCTGAAGCTTAGGACCCAGAACTGGAAATGTCTTCTTAGTTCCCAATTCTGCTCCCATTCAAGTCAATGGCAGGACTCTCACTGATTTCAATAAGAGCAGAATTGTGCCCCAAGAAATTGGTGCCCAGTAGTAACTAATCTCCTGTGGGTTCATTGTCTCCAGCAGACCCTACTGTGATAACCTGGACATGGACTCTCACCGTTTAGCGTTGGTGTCGATGACAATGGGCAAGTAGTCCATGACAGCAATGTACACAAACTGTTTGGCATCATCAATAACACTGTAGATAGCTTCAATATCCAGGACTCTGTCCTTGGGGCAGAAGAGTTTAGGTGAATTCTGTGAAAGGAAAAGTTCAAATACAGCATTAAAAATAACTGATTTATTTTCTCTCCCCCTCAGTCTTCTTGAGATAGTCAGTATCCATTGTTTTAGCAGAGATTATTAACTAATGCCTTCAGCAATCCTGCTAGAATACTCAAAGCTACAAAGGAGACCTATTTGCTTCCTTGCCGCTCAAAAACCTCACCATTTAGGTGTAACTGAGGGTAAAATGCAGAAGACACTGACTTCAAAACATCTGCTGTCATCAAAGAAGCTGTAATGGAAGTGACATTTCAGAGAACTTTGTTCCAAAGAGCCCCAGGACTGGTTTCTATTGGATGGAGTGTTCATATGTTCTTGCCACATGAGCCTGATCCTTCACTTGTAAACAGGAATTAAGTGTTTTATGTCAGTTGCATGCAGACACTGCAGTTTTGCAAGAAACTTATCTTTAAAACATAGCTTCAGGTATAAATTACCCAGCACGGAGCTGGTAAGTGGCAATCCCAGATCTCAGCTTTTCTGCCCTCTGTCTGGGGCTGTCGAAGGCAAGGGGAAGTCAGTGGAAATTGCTCATCTGTGGCAGATGTGCCCAGGGCTTTCTACTCTCCTGCACAAGCAGGGAGGGAGAAGTGAAGCCCCCTTTCAAGCTGCTTGCAGGCACTACGACTATTCCTGGGATAGAAGTTGTCAAAGGCACTTTAACCCAGATGGAAGAGGTGTTTTCCTGCCACCGTGTCACCTTCTCACCTTCCTTACTTGCTTGGGTTGCAGCTGACACCCAACAGGTATGTTTCCTTTAGGGACAGATCCCAGGGGTTTTATTAGTCTTCCTTAATTTCAGTACTCTGCCTGTCACAGTGGTTTCTTTTTAGTGACTGGTGTTCTTAAGGCTTTACTAGAACAAAGTACAGAAAATACTAGAAAATTAACCGTAGCAAGATTTCAAGACCAATATTCCAGATCCATTCCTGAGCACTAAAAAACCAAAACCTCTTACACTTTATCAGCCAGTCTGGAAGATGAGTTTGTTGCTAAGCAACACTAAGCCATGTTTCCCTAGTATTACAAAAAAAAAAAAAATCAATGACTGTGTATTATGCTTGTTTTATATAGTCCAAACATTGAAATGTATTTTCAAAAACTGAATTTAGACTGAAGAAAAAAGTGTAAAGTGATTTAAATATTATTAAATAATTAAATATAATTTATTTCAATTATCTGAAACTTTTTGGAGGTTATTGCACCGAGATGTTATTCTTAACACTTGTATTTTTTTCTGGAAGTTTTAAGTTACAGAATAGCTGAAGAAAGAAATTCTCATGCATTTTTCTTTTTTGGATGCGTTCAATATAAATATCAGAAAGTGAAAGACTTCTCGAAGATACTTAGAAGAAAAATCTCAGTAAAAACTCTCACTGTAGCACTGTGCTTCTGCATTCCACTTGTTACTCTGTGGCACAGCTGAACCCTGCCCTGCAGTCTTAGGCTTAGAACTTCTCTCCATGATAAGTAGCACTTGCTGTTCTGATCAAATACCCACTTGTTCCTCCTCTTCTCCTTCCAGAAACATGCCTTTATTCTGCCTGGGAACAGCACGTTTCCATGTCCCTACTCGGGATGTGCTATACTGAACCCACAGGGAGGCAGCAGTCTGTCTCTGCCCCAGGAAAGGGAACTGCCTGGCTCCTGGCAACTTCCTTATGATCATTATCTCAGGAACACCCAGCAACATTAACACTCAGTCCAACCAAGTCAGTCCCAAGCAACTCCAGAGGGTCATGCTGGCAAACACCGAGAATTTTCTAGTAAGTGAGAAATTTCTTGAAGAGCCTGTTTTCAGAAAGTAAGAACCAGCACAAGTGGCTGGGGATACAAATTCAGGCAGCTCTTGGAGTTGGACTTCAGTGATCTGAGCTTCTGAGTACCACAGAGTCCTTTCTTTTGTTTTCTCAAGTGAAATATCAGGAGAAGAGGCTTCCTTGCCCATAAAAAACCCCCAAAAAAACCAAAAACAAACCACAGAGAGGAAGTGAACACTCAGCAAACTGAAAAAAAAAAAAAAAGGTAGAGCCTCCATTGACTTTTTGTCTAGGGTCCAGATTCCTTAAACTTGGCCTTAACCAGCTTTCTATTTTGTGTTCTCCTCCAGCACCAATTTTCAGCAGGATTTCTCCATTTCTTACAGATTTCTTAGAAAGGAGTAGGATTACATTTCACAGTGCATTAGTGAGCTGTCCAGAAGTCTGTCTCTCATTTAAGCTAGTCCTTAAGATTCTCCAGAATGGAGTATCCAAAAAAAAATGGAAGTGTCCATTTTTTTCAAGCCACTATTCATTCTGGCTGTCTTAGGCACTTCCACAGTTTCACTCCAAAATAGTTCTCTGTCCACTGATTGTAGGAGTATGAAAAATCCTGGACAGTGGAACATTGCCTGGCTCCAGCAGGTGAAGTGGAACCCTGCCCTGTATTACCACTCCTCTGCACCATCTGGTGCCAGTGGCTGTACAGCTTAACAGTGGGCTACATTCTTTGTGTTATTGTAGACATAACATGGCTATAAAGCAATGAGAGTTTTGCCATTGTTTTATAGATGGAAAATTACTCTTAGCAACTTTGTTATATTCCTGATTTTGAAGGGGTGGTTTATACTCATGTAATTACCCCCAAAATGAATGATACTCCTCCATCTTCCGTCATCTCCACCTCACTGGGTACTTTTTTTCTGGTTTTGCTACTTCACTGATGAGATGGAGGACTGCTCCATTTCTTTCCATTAAAAATACATGCACAGACAGTGCCTCCATGGGGATCACTGCTTGAAATTTAGAAGTTTTAAAATGTCATTTAAAAATAAAGCTGAAGTAGAAGATCTTGTACAGAAGTATGAATGCTTTGCAATGGGGTGAATCCTTGTAAATTACATTGATAAAAATGCAAGCTCTGATACCAAGTTTATTCTCAATCATTTTGTATGTCTGATTAATGGTTCATTTACTCTCAAGTCATTCACGTTCTACCTATTAGTGTAAATAAAATAATCTAATTTGAAGGGTCTCTGTATCGTTTTCTGAACATGAGTGGAAAAGTGTCCAGCATTACAGAGAAAGGGAAATTGAATAATGCTCAAATGAAAGCCTGCAGCATCTTCAGTCCTGGCAAACTGCATGTGATAGAAACCAGAATGTAAAAAAAAAAAAAAAAAAAAAAAAAAAAGTGATTTTTCAAATTTCAAAGATCTTGTGGGTTAAGTAAGTTTCTTCCCTTCCCCTCCCCTCCCCCTCCACTCTGGAACTCATTTCGGAACTTACCGACACAAAAGCTTCTGATTTTGTCTCGTTCAGCTGCAGTGTCAGTTTATTTTGAGTATCATACACTCCATAGAGTCTCTTAGACCAACTCGGAGGTATTTTATTCTTGTACCTTAATGAGCTATACAGGGCAAATATCCTTTGTAAATCCAGGACCAGGCAGCTACAGTTGTATACGATGACGCCAAGCTCCTTCATCTGTGAAATTAAAAGTTGGATCATTAGTGGTGTTTTCGCTGATGGATCTGTGGAAGTAAGCAGCAAGAAGGCAAAAACCTTACCTTGGGTACCCCAGTTTTCTGGGCATCAGTCTCTTCACATGCTAAAAGGAAGATAATGATGCTTTTCTCCCACAGAAAGTACTCTGTAAGTATCAATACTCTCACATATAAATTATGAGGAAAAATAGTCCAAGTAAATACAGACAGCAGAGTAAAAGCCAAATTCTTTAGCTTTCAATAGGCATAGTCTCACTTCTCATCTAAGTAAAGGCATGTCTCCTGATCATCATAAATCTTGTTTTGGCAGAGATTTCATTGATTGTACATCCCTAGTAGCTAAGAATTTCATTTCGCATGTATTGTCTGGCTTTTGTAATCAAGGTGTAACCACACACTCATTCTACTTTTGCTTTAGAAAAGCTCAACAAAGGACTGGTGTGCACCTGGATGCTATTGATCTCTCATTACCTGCATTTCACAACAGTTCAGCCATCTCCTAAAACAAAGCAAGAAGAAAACCTGCATGTATCAGTTGGAAAACCATATGTAGGATAAAAATTTAAAGGATCCATGCTGTTTTTCTGCAGGCAAACTCTCTTGGTAGCATGCCTACCAAGTCTGCCTGGCATGATGAAGAAAATAAGGGTAATATGAACTCTCCGGCATGCTTACTCTTTCCCACCCAAATATTTCCACTGATGTTATTACTTTAGATGAGATCTCCACAGTCTCATGGATTAGTTTCTGGTAAAAGCATATTTTTCTGCAAAGCCCATGGGAACTCTGAACCCTGCACTGCTGATATCTCAGAGCTTATTCCAGTGCAATTCTCCCTGACTGCAGATGAGAACCACTCAGCAGGAGAGGGCAGAGGGAAAGCGAAGGGTAGAACTGAACCTTGACTCTTTTGGGGGCAGGTGAGCAGAAACAACAAATACCAATACTCCACTGAGAAGGAAATTCGACGGGTGACACATTCTTCATGTCTCTGACCTGGAAATACCACATACCTAAGAATACACAATGCTGAGCTATCTCGTTCCTAAATATTTGTCAAATAGGAATAATACCTAATATTATTACTGCTTAATCAGAGTATTTCTGCAGGCGTCTTTAATCTGTTAGCCAGCACAACCTGAAATTTGCAGGGAGTTGGAAAAACCAGACATACTGCACTGCAGCCTTTCATTTCTGGATAAGCCAGTAAATTAATTTTGATGCTAAATATAAATATGACCAATATACTAGCTGAAGAATCTATTTGGAATTACATCTTTAAATTTTCCCCTGGGTGCTGGTATCTTTAAGGATGCTCCTGTATTCAGCTCTAGGCTGTCCCTGTAGTCTGGGCACTATTTGTCTCCAAATATTTTTAACTATACATTATCACTGTTTTCACTGTGTGCTGCCAATACAGCTCTCTTAATTGCCAGGCATGCCATTGCAGAGGACTTGCTAATGGTACTCTGTTACATCTATCTGCATAATGTGGTTTAATCGGCTTTTCATGGCTGTTAGTTGATTCTGACATAATTATGTGGTTACAGTTTTCCTTTCATTTATCAGTCCCATTATTACTATTCCACTTTATCCCTTCTATTAGAAGTAAAGATGAAAGGGTCCTCACTGCACACCAGAAGCTGCCAGCATTGCATCTGCATGAGCGGAATGCCTGCAGCGTGTCCCCTCCCTGTGAATTAAGGGATTGCCCTTCTGCCTAAGTGGTTCCTCATGCACAGAGATAGGGAGGAAGCCAGGGGCACTAATGGATTTTGTTAAATGCCACTTTTAGAGATCACCACCTAGCTGGGGTGCCAAAGGAAGCGTTAGGCACACCTTAGAGCCATCCTCCCCCCATGAACAGGAGCACCAGGAGCTCAGGTACCTGACTCTCCCTGGGAGCTCCTGTGGGAGCCGTGGCCGCTCACCCGCCCACAGGGAACAGGCTCAAACCACGGGCTATAATAAAGCCAGCCAGGGATGTGTTTGCAGCACAGTAATGAACGCTGCCTTGCCAAGGTGCTGCGTCTTGCAGCTGGCTTCTCAAAGCACTGATCAAAGCCTTTCCTGCTTCTGAAGCTGTGGTAAGAGCTTTTCCCCATGGGGATTCTCTAATACACGACAGGGCAGGGCTCCTCCTTTCCCTCGCTGGGAAAACACAGATATTCTCTGCTGCCTGTTTTCATTAAGCTTTTATAAACTTAAGTTCAAATTTGACTCAACTCAAACAGCAGTTTCAAAGCTATAGGAAGAGGGCAGGCAGTGACTCCGCTGCTTGATGGGCAAACCAAATTTTCTTAAGAAACCGGTTTGGATGTCAGCAGTCACCTTGTGACCCTCTCAGCTTAGGTCTGCTACATCCCCTTGAAATGCAAACAGTACATGTATGCAGTAAACTCCCACCTGTCTCCTTTCTTGTGTAACAGCCCCAGTAAGTTTGGAGACAAAAAAACCTTGTTTTAGAAGCACCTTCTACATTGAGCCTAGTTTTACTCCCATACTCTGAGGTGAGGAGAAACTGCTCTTCTTCTTATTAATCATGAAGCCTATAATCCTGGAGGCATAGGGAGCAGCAAGGATGTGGTAGTGACAGATTTAGTATCAAGTGGTATGACATCTAGATAAGGGAAAAGACTTTCTCTTCCATTTGAGAGCTGCTGTCATTAAAGACTTTTTTTTAGTGGTCTCAGAGGAGAAGCAGAAAAAAACATCTATATTGTAAGAATCAAAATCTGAGCGATGCTCCCTGGCTTGTCATCATGGAAACCTGCAGCTAAGCATAATTTGAGGTATCTGTTAAGGTAAAACCCTTCAGGGCAGGAGCTCTTGAGGCAAGGGAAGTATTTTTTCAACCTGAGTTCTCAGAGCAATTAATACAGTAATGAAAATGTCACTGAGAAATTAAAGTGAAGAAGATCTCAAAAAATCAAAACGTTAATGAAGCGAAGGAAGATAAATGTGAAATGAAAATACAGAGCCACAAAAAAAATGGAACAAAAATTGTTGGATGGTAAAGTTGTACAGTTGTGAGTGACATTTTCAGGACATGTGCCAGGGACTGGGGAAAGGAATGGTTAAGTGCATAGGGAATTTTGTGTCCTTTCTTGAGCAGGTTTCTCCTCTTTCTTAAGAACTACCATACATGCTCTAACCAAAGAGTGAAAAATATGGGAGCTGGTTTTCCTTGTTTTTTCCCCATGCCATTACATTGTAGAGCAACTGTTAAATACCACCAATTACTGTTGGACTTTGTTGCCAGTAAGGACTTTCTTAAAGGAACAGAAAGGTGAATAATTACACTTGGCTTAAGAAATGTAGTTTCTTCCCACTTTACAATGATACTCTTAACTACAGAACTGAGTTAAACTATGAAAAGCAATAAATATGGCCTAGATAGAAAAATTGTAACTTTTATGACAAGAGGAGGAATTCCTTACTAAACTGGACAAAGATCAGCATTTCAAAACCAGAAATTTTTGCTTATTCTTTTCGTATGTACATTTATAGGCATCCTATACGTAAGGAAGAAAAAACATGGGAAAAGAACCTAAACAATCCAGGCTGTGGACACAGAAGACTGTAAGATTCTTACACTGAGAAACAGTGTTAGCAGGACTTTTCACATTAGGGTCACGGGCCAGAGAGGGTGTATGAAGTGTCCTTACCCTGCACTGTGCAGACCAGACAGCACATTTTATATTTACCTTGAGCTACACTCTGAGAGACAACCCCACTGTGTAGGAAAGGTACTATTTGACCTACATAAGAGTGACACAATCTGGTTCACAGCTTGCAATACCTGAATTGTGGCAAATGTAGCAGGAAGCTTTAGAAAACCCCTTGTTTAAAGGAGAAGTTTTAGTAGTTGTTCACAATCAAACCTGATCCTGTAAACAACAGGCAGCTCTCCTCAGGCATGAAGTGCCACTTGCACAAAAGGTCAGACCACAGGTGGGTGCCAGGAATCCACTGCCTGTGCTACAGAAACTGGATTAACTACAGGCAGCCTATTGCACACAAAATTTACTAAGTAGACTTTTGGTATACAGGACATTGCATGCATCTGTCATTTGCCTGTGTCATTTAATTGTGCTTTCAAGCCTCTGGTTTTCTTAATGACAAGTTCCTAAATGAATGACTGAGCAAGGCCAGAATCACAACAGGATAAACTAACAGAGTAACAAAAAGCACTCCATACTGATAAATAAATTACTAAAGCCTAAAAGGATGTAAGATTTCAATAGCTTCTAAAGAAAAATAATGTACAATGTATTCATTATCAGCTTAAGACAAATCACAGATATTTACAGTGGTACACTAATCTTTTCATAAAATATGCTCTAATTATCCAGTTAGCCTGCACTCCAAACACACTTTCTTTTTCATTATCAGGCTTACCTGATCCCTACTGCAGACCACCCTTGTGGTATCCTTTAATACTGAGTGAATATTTATAGCACCACTGAAGGCTGCCTCTGTTCAGCTGTTCTTTACCTCTCTTTACCAAAAGAGCAGAGCTGAGCAGATCTGTGCGCCCATCCCCTGCCAGGCACAGGTGACAGCCAAGGGGTGGCCTGTGGCAGCAGTGCAGGAGGAGAAGGGCATTTTGATGGGAGTCACCCAAACAGAGGGGGAGAGCCAGAGATCTGAGAAAGGTAGAAGTGTTTCTTTGTGCAGAGTTATTTGCTGTGACTGCTGCAGCACACTTTGCTGGAAGAGGCTAAGAGGAGCAATGCTAATCACAAATGCTATGTCATATATCTATGACCCCGTTCAGGCAGCCCTCGTTCTGATGTGAACCAAACGTGCAACCTGATGCTGAAGCGGCTGAGGAGGCTGTAGCACTGTCTGGTCCCTCTCTCACAAAACCTCTGCAGGCATTACAGTCCCCCACAACAGCAAAAGCAAGTGCCTCAGCTAACACTTCGCTAGAAACTGCAACTTACCCTTACATTCCTGAGACAAAAGTCCTCCTTCTTGGCTTGACTAGTTATAAAGTACAGAGACATCCCTTTGTTTTGTTAAAATCAAAAGTATTTCAGTGAAACCTAAATTCAGCACAGCCCTCCTGCTTCAAGTTCCACTTTTTCTGTTGCTAAGAAAATGGGAGATACACTAATATTGGGAAATACTAAATAGAAAACATGAATACAAATGGGAAAACACTGTTTCCTCAGGAAGTTAATAAAACTCTGCCCATCTTAAGCCATTGAAAAGTGAATAAATCTAAATTAACAGCATCAGAAATCATCTAGGGCATAATAAATGTTCTTACTTGAATTCCCTGTTATATTGACAACCACAAATTGCTTTTGAATATTACTTACAGAAGTCAAAGAGATTAAATTTTGAGATTAACAGTTTGTTTATTTGTGCAACTTTCCTGTTTTCTATAGACACTTCTATTGAATCAATGGTATTTTTAAAATCCTACATACAACTCTCAACCATTCTCCAATTAATCCCTTTATGAGTCTTGCACTTTGATCTCTCCTGTGCCTGGCCTATGTCCTACAGTTTTGTAGGTTTTACATTTCTGTCATCTAAGGCTAAACGTTATTTTTCAATTACATTGGTTTTAAGTAATTTGAAAATAATTACCAGGTGGAATTTCTAATGAACTAGAAAAAAAGCCCTTCCACTTGACAAAAGAATGAAATCTCAACCTGAGCCAGGAACTCAGTCTCACCACTGAAAATGGAAAACTGTCACTCAAGCCACTGTGCTGGAAATAAATCTTAGCATGTGACCAAGAAAAGGTGATGCATTTGATAAAGAGTGCACCCAGCATTGGCACTGAATGTCACTATAAAAACCCATGACACGTTTTCACCAAGGGAAAGAAAGTTGTGTAAGTGGACTGACTATACCCTATTGAGGCTGATAAATTTGAATTGTCAGCCACTAGCAGTCCACTGGTCTTTAATTCTCACCTTTAGAAAGTACATTCAATAGAACTGGATCTGTAGTCCATGCAGAATAAAAGCCCCAGGAAGTTAAAACTTCATATGTTATTTTTACTAATATTACCTAATGACAAAAAGCTGCCATGATAAGGCAGAGAAGATCTTTGAGGAGCTGCTAATTTTTGTGTTCCCTTCTTTTTTTCAGTGGTCCACAGGCAAAGAACACAAAACTGCACAGTGACGCTCTACTGATTTCCACTTCACTTCAGGTGCACCATTATTTTTCATAGCACCCTGATCTTAAGAAAGTCATGCTGAGAAAAAAAAAAGGCTTAGCATTTCATTTCTGCTGAAAAGTACTGCTGCTGAGATGCAAAGCAAGTTAGACACCTAGGCAGAAGGGGGGCTTGTTTTAAAATGGTGTGGTTTAAAAAGAATTTTGTGATGAAGATGTAGCAATGCATCTTCAAAGCAGAAAACCAGAAATCCCCTGTGCCCACACCACATTAGAAAGAAGCCCCATCATGGTTTTTCTTTTTCAGCCATCTTCTGATACGAAAATCTCAGCAAAGATAAATTTTTTTTGTACAAAAAATTTAAATATAGTTTGTTTAAACCATGGACTACTCTGTGATAGTGTTTACATAGACCCGACCGAAGAATTTTGAATTGCACGTTTGGGCTTTTTACTGCTGTTGTTGAAGCTCACTGAAAAACACAAGGCTAGTTGTTAGAGCAAGCCAGAAGGCAGAACTGAATCAGTTAAAAATTCAGTTGCCATATAATGTATCAGCATAATTAATATCACTTGGCATAATCTCAGCCTAATTTATAATTTTCAAATGACTTTTCAATTTACAATTTCATTACCCCCTCAAAGCAAGCACAAGTGTCTTCTTTAGGGGAAATGGAAGCTTGCAACTACAAGAAAACATTTTTCCAGGATCATGTTTGATTTATTTCTTGTTTTACTGCAGGAAATCTAATTAATGTGTATTCTAATTTGATTCTGTTTCTCATTTGAAACAGTTTTGTTCCTTTTAGCAAAGAAAAGTGCAAGCTGGAAAGGAAATGATCACATTGTGTTGGCCTCCCATCTCACTGCTGTCAAGCTGCATCACATTTCAGTCTTGGTGTCATTCACATGACATTAAAAAATTCGCTTTTCCAGTGGAAACACAAGAAAACTAACACGTGAAGGGAAAGTCCCTGCTAGCTTTTAAAAAGGGCTGGACTCTCCTTCACCACTACATCCTGCAGCCCCTCTCCATCTTCCCTGCACCAGAGCCTGTCCTGTCAGCCCTTATCTCGCATTCTCTTCACACAGCTGGGAATCACAGCATGAGCCCTTAGTGTTTGTTCTCATCCCATGCAATGCTGCAAAGGGCAGCCTCCACATGTCTTCTGCTGCACAACACAGAGAGGAGAGTGCAAAGGGCTGATCTCAGAGTAAGGGCAATATTTATGTCTAAACATTTCTCTCAAAGCACACAGTCTCTTTGGGGCTTTCAGATCCACGGCCTTCAGGGAAATGCAACAGCATGTAGTTGACTAATTGGATGCATTATTTATAACATTACTGACACACACAGTGGGCTTTCCTTTTGCAAACTGAATAGAGATTGCTAGCAGGCGTGCTGGGGACACAAACTGGGACAGTGACATTGCATATGAATTATTGCTGTAACTGTTGAGCTTTGCCAGACGATCTGATCAGAATCAGAAATCTATTGTCTTGGTGTAAGCAGAGGGCCAAAGGCGCTAATTAATTTTTGACTGAGCCTTGATTAATTCAGTGTACAGGACCTTGAGGTGAGCTAAAAATCCAAGTAATTTAGATAGGTAAGGCAATTTAGAAAAATGGTACACTGGCAGCCCCAAAACAATATCTAGCCAATAGCCAAATCTATTTTAGAAATCCACCGTGCTCCTTTTCTCCTGAGCAACCATCTTAAATATTTGTGAGGTTTCTGGCTGCTTCCACATGGAAGCAATATCTCCTGTAAAGATATGGTCCTGGTATAGTCCTCCAGGAGGAAAACTTGTAATTAAATTAATACATCATATTTCTGCCCCCTTACTCTAACAGCAGAATTGCTAACACAGGATCACAGACTGTGTAAGGCTGGAAGGGTCCACTGGAGGTCATCTAGTCCAGCCTCCCTCGTACCAGGGTCATCCTAGAACACATTGCACAGGATGGCATCCAGACAGTTCTTGAATATATCCAGTGAGAGAGAATCCACAAACTCTCTGGACAATCTGTTCCACTGTGCAGACATCCACACAGTAAAGAAGTTCTTACCCATATTCAGGTGGAACTTCCTGTGCATCAGTTACTGGCCACTGCTTCCTATCCTATTGCTTGGCACCACCGAGCAGAGCCTGGCTCCATCCTCAGCATCCTCCCTTGAGATACTTACAGATATCGATGAAATTCCCTCTCAATCATCTCTTCTTCTGGCTAAACAGGCTGAGTTTCCTCAGCTATTACTTGTTAAGAGCTGCAGCACGGCATTTGTAAGAAATGCCTAATAAGTCATCATATTGATTAGAAAAAATACCTGTCCAATACACGATTCTCATGAATTCTACATTCTCTGAAGACAGACTTAATTCTGTTTGCAGGCGCTGCCTGCCCAACACACCTCCCTCATGCAGGGATTAGTAGTTTTCCACTGAGCAGTTCCAGGGAAATGTCAATGATTTCACTGTTTTGATGACTGCTGTTTACTTAGAAAAGTTAAGAAAGGTGACTGCATGATGACTTCTAAACCAGGCCTAGATGCTTATGACGACAATATCAAAATCTGAAAAGGTTAGTGATGACATTAATGCTGCACATTCATATGGAAGGAATGCTTTGTCAGAATCTGTTTTGTTCTGCTTGATGACTTATGGGTATAGGAAGATGAGATTTTATTCTGAACTGCAGAATAATTTGTCTTTTATAAAATGATTGAAATGATTGTCCTTTCTTATCCTGACTCATGGAGATTTATGCCATGGTATTCCAGCCTGATTTACTGCGTGTCTTTTTGCAGGACACTACTAAATCCAGTTTTCCATGAAAGGATTCAAACTTTCAAGCAGGAGGTGACTGGGCTCCATCTGGGAACCTTTTGGAGTTGAGGCAGTTCTGAACGAAGACATTTTTCTAGAGGGGAACTGTCATCTGTGTAGTATCAAAGTGTGTGTGCGTGGGTGGAATCACATATTGGGAATTCACTTTCATGATTATTTTAATGCTGTTATTTTAATTGTTCAGTTGGACAAGATTGATCTGATGGGGTATGCTAATAACTAAATCCCTCTGAGAGGAATCTGCCTCCATTTATTAATGTCGCTGACCAAGATTTAGTTGCCTGCAAATTCTTGTGGAAGATGACAGAATAGACTGTGGTGCATTAGCTCCCCCTCTGAGATTCAGATGGGGTTTAATGAACAAGTTTTCTTTCAGCATAACATAAATCAAATTTTTGGGGAAGTGGTGGATGTACTGCTTTTTTTATACCCATGTAAGTTTATTGGTTATTTAGGACTACCACTAGGGAGTTCACTGCAAACAGGCTTTACAGAGATGTGCCTAGACATCTATCATTTCAGAGGTCAGAAACAGTGATGAGCATATTCCTACAGTCAACAGAAATCAAACAAAAACATGCAGCAAGCTGCTGATGTATTTTGCCCTCTCCTACACTAAATACAGACACATAAAGCAGACGATGCTTTGATGCATCTGAGAATGGAGCACAACAGTGGGAGAAGTTTGACAAACAGGAGTAACTTCCCAGTTCCTTGGAGCTGGGAATTAGCACTGCACCTAGAAAAATTAGCCAAGCTGAGAAGACTTTCTGGCTCCAAGTGCAAGGTGAATATATAGATTCCATGCTGTTTTCAGTTGTTAAAACACAAAACCAGAAGGTCAGAGGAGTAAAGAGGAACCAAGGGCACTACCAGGCAGCAATGAAGCACGCACAAGACACAAGTGGAGCAGCCACATTACCCACATTCCTGTCCAGCTCTAGCCAGCCTTCTGTTAGCAGGGCACAGCAATGGTAATCAAGAGGCAAACAGTCCTTTTGCTCCACTGATATTTATTTGTAAATACTGGATGCAGAGGTAATAAATTTCAAGCAGAGTAAGCATAATGGGCAACACTGACTGTCCTGATTTACTGGGTGTAACAGAGAAAAAGCAGCCTGTCTCAGTTAAAGAATCAAACAAAACATTATATTTCCAAACATGCAAATTTTACACCATGATAAATGCACATTGTGAGATCAGCACATTTCCAAGAGCAACATATCTTCTCCCAATCCCCTAACTCTTGGGGAAAAAAAAAAGAGGAAAGAAAAGCTGCAATTTTGGAGATACGTATCAGCCACTAAACTGCTCTAGATTTGGTCACAGATAGAAACCCTAGCCAAAAGCTCTTAGTAAAAATAATAAAAGTACTTCCAGCCTGTACTTTGAAGGACAAGCTGTAACAGCATCACAGTGGAGTTCTAACAATTCAACTAGATTTCTATGCAGCATGAAATAGAAAAAAGTAGTAAATAGTCCAAGTAATAAATTACTAAAGAGGTAATTGCCAATACAGCTCTGTATTATCTCCTAATGCCTGCTTTCTTGGCATATTGTCTCATTAACCTTTGCTTGAAGATCTGAGCTGCACTTTTGTGTTATCTTTAAAATATTAGCTAGCTTGGGAAATGATCCCATCGACAGAAAACCCATGAAGGTTTTCTTTTAAGGACTGGATCACATGGATAACAGCATATCAAAAGTTTTTAGAAGGAGATACTCTCTGCCTTATGTAAGAGAAATTTATTAACACAGAAAGACAAATTTAGATAGAATACACCGGTATTACATTGCTTGTACTTTCAGTCTAGTATTTACCCATCTGAGCTTGATGGTACCTCAGTGGACACAAAGTTGAAAGAGCCTTGTTTCATGTTATAGGTCACTTGAGACTTCTCAGTTTACTAATAGCAATATGATAGTGAACACCACTGGGATAGTAAGGAAATTACGCAAATTATTAGGAGAAGATGGGAAAAATGGACAAAGTGCACATTAGGGACAAATCTGTAATTCATACTAGAACAACACTGTGTCAAATGGAAACTCAATATAACTTTTACTTGACTGAAAAGATGGAATTCTACTGTCAGACAAAATACCTTATCTCAAAAGGACCAGATGCACCATTACATAATGAGAGACTTCGAGAGACTTCAAGAGACTCAGATAAAAGTTCAGAAAAACGACTGACTGATTATAGCCTGCTTTTGCTCAGTTAGTTTTGTAAAGATCAACAGAAATTGCAAATGTGCAGATCTTGTCTCAGTGATCAGTTTTGAGAGTTGGCTCTGCTATAGTAAGATTTTGGAGAAGCTGGAAACAAGATCATCATGTATTTTGAGATATTTAGGAATCTAGTATTTATTACATATTGGTTTTATTGGAGGACAATTCTTCCCCACAAATAAATAGAAAATACTGTGTTTGATGATATAATTTGAGGAAATTCCCATTTCCCTGGGAGAAATACATAAAAGAAGCACAGGTTGTATTTGCTCCTGGCAGCATTCCAGAAATTCTTGAATTTTGGGAAAGCTTTTATTAGAATCCATATCCCCAGAAATGAAGACTGAGACAAGGGATAGTTCTGGGATGAGTTTTGCCCCTCAAAAGTGTGGCCTTTGAGCTTATCTCCCCCTTATTAGTGTCCTCACTATAATTTGGATTAGACTTTTGGGTAAAGAACCATGTGAATTGCTTCCAATTGATTTTACCCACCACAATCAATCAAAAATTCCCAGAAGCATAAATTGCCCCAAACCTGCCCCTTCAGAAGCAGCTCTTAATACCTGAAATTCCATAATTTAACACCTTTTGTCATTTCAGAGTAGGATGAGAGAGAGTTTGGGTTTTATCAGTTTTTTTGTCACGAAAGATTTGAGGAGAAGATGGTACAGCTGAATTCAGACTGCTGCTTTTGTCTCCTTTTTTCTGTTATAGGAAGGACAACCTGAACCACTTCATTGCAACCTCCATTATTTCTCAACCCAGTTCTGTCCTGTCTGGTCATAACAAGACAAGGGAAGACAAGCAGACACATTCCAAGTGCTTTTGAAGACACCTTGTTGCAAGCTTTCCTATAGCTAAGTTCAAAAAACTGGCTCATACTAAAACAAATAAAATATTGGCTCATCAGTTTTTACTTAAAATGGACACACACAAAAAGTGTATCTTTTGATCAGTTGAGGTTTTGGGGGTTTCCTCCCTCCCTTTTTCCCCCTGCCTTTTTGTTTGCTTGCTTGCTCTCTTAATGAGTATAGGCTATCGAGTTCACAAATTTCAGAATCTAATATACTTTCAGTGTAAATATGCACTTGATTATTCATATTTATTGTAAAAGACATAACTTTGTTTATCTACTATATCTCCAAATGCTTAATATATTTTTTTTATAATTCTGATAGCTCTCCATTTGTGCTAATTTGACTGTTGATTCAACTGAATTATTAACAGAATAAATGAACTGGGCAACTTAGTCCTTATCCTTCAATCCTAACTGAAAAATTCCTAATTGCTACAACTTTCACGTGCTGTAGGACTCAATACTAACAAGACAAGTATGTTTTACATACTAATAGCCATAAAGAAAAAAACAGTTCACTGAGAGTTTCTCATTCACACACTGTCATATCTCACTTTCCACAGGACTTTGGCCCTCTTGGGTACTTATTTAACATCTTAGGTGCACCAAATAAAAACCTAACTCCTCAGATTAAACAGGTCTCTGTTTCCAACCTGATAAAAACTGTTGGGACAGTTTATCGAATTTTCTAGTTACCTTAAATTATGTAGATAAAATCAACAGTTAGTAACTTACAGTAATAAGAGAGTAAGAGGAGAATGGAGTGGAAACTGACTGACAAGGAAATCTTGATCGATTTTAGAGATGAAGAAAAATTAAATGCCTTTCTGAAGTCTTACTTTATATTGGTGAAACAAATCACACAAAGATTACAACAGAGACATGAAATTAATGTGAAAATGAGAAAAGGATCACGTGATTTTTTTTTGTTGTTGTTCTTAAAGAAGTATGTTTCCCAGCCTGGCTGGGTTTTTTTACCCTTTAAAAATGTATCTTTTATAGCCTAGTTGTTTCTGTCCTTAAAATAATTAAATCTTGCAGTCACTCAGCTTAAACTTATATGAATTTAAAATGATAAGAAGAATGAACAATGCAGAAAATACATGGGACTTAAGAGGCACCTTAGAAAGAAAAATCTTCTCCTAGCAGTTTTTAAACAGCTAAGAGAAAAAATCATGAGTCTGCTTAGGAACTTTGCCTCAACATCAGCTGAGCCAAAATTTAAGCAGGAATTTTTGAGATAATGCTTTTAAGATATACCAGGCAAGAGAGAGCAACTGACTGTCTGAGTTGAATCTGGGTACTGGGATTCGTTTAAGAGCCAACAAGGTGGGAGCTCTTGCAACTACTTGATTATATTTCATACTTTCCATCCATATCTTCTGTTCCTGCAGGGAGGTGGCTGCTGGCCCCAGATGCTGAGCAGAAAGTCAGGTCCATCCCTGCTGCATGGCTGCTCACCTGTCTCAGGCAGCTGTCCCAGTGGTTTTGGAGCATCCCCTGGCTTCCACCTTACCCACAGCTCTCTGATCTCCAGGATCTCTCCCATTTTAAGGACTTTTCCTCCAGTCAGGAACTTTACCTTTTTCTGTTTGTGTCCCTCTCCTTTGTTTCATTTCCTCCTGGAACCCCAGACAAGCCAGTTCCCTTTGGTCCAGATGTTTACAGTCAGACTCCAGGGAGCAAACACAAGCTTCTACTTGAGACCTTGAACATTCAAATTTGATCACTAACCTTCACACATACACTCAACTACCTGCTACTGTTAGTTTTCATGACTTAATTCTTAAGCTATTTTTTTTGCCTGCAAGACTAGCTAATATTAGCCGGATTTCTCTTCCAGTGAGGAGAACTGGAATAATTTTACTTGTGTCAGAAATTTTCAGTAACAGTACTTTCCAAGAGCTGATTATTTGTTACACATAAATACATTTTTCTGAAGTGGTTCAGCTAATCCATTACAGTTGTTTGCCCACTGGCTTCAATTATTCATGTGTGAATAAAACTTTTCCAAAAATGTTGCTTGTATAAAAAGCTCCAGAAATGTTCATATGTATTACAAACCTCACACTTCTTAACAGAATTAAGGAGCTAAAGGCATTTTCAAGCATTGCTGGAGTTACTGGAGGGAGTCATGGAACAAAAGAAATATATAATACATTTTTTTAGCTTATGGATTATAACAGTTGTTATATAACCAATTTCTTTTATGAAGTAATAATGAGGTACTGGCTCAAGGAGCTAGAAACTAGAATACAGCACCATGGCCATCTTGACTGCTATTATTAGTTCAAGCCACAGGCAAAAATTAATCCATATATTTACAAAATTTTAGGCATGTTTGATTGACTCATTTTTTAGTTTTTTATCAGTACATATAAATTGACCAGTATGAAACTAGATGATTTCACTGGTAAAGTCTTGCACAGCTTACTATAACTAAGAAAGTGGCAAAATTCTGGTTGTTCATAACCCTTGATTTTCAATAGGTTATGTAATTGGGTAATATTTGGTTTTATTGATAACAGAAAAAAAATGCATCCCTGACACAAAATCTAGACCTGTGCAAAGAAAAATCCAAAATATTCCACTGTGAATGAAAAAACATCCAATTTTTGTAAAATCCTGTTTTCAGGAACTCTAACCAGTACTTTGCATTTCCCTGTGGGTTTGATTTCAGACTGAAGTAAATAGCTGGCATAGATGATTCCAGCCAGAATTACTACAGTTTTGACAAACTTTCAATTGAATTGAAACACAGCTTTACTTGAAAAGTAATAATGTGCTCTTAGCCTTGCTCATAATTTCAAAGCTGAGACTCTGGCAAGTATTAAAATTTTGCCAGCAGAGACACAGGATGTGCAACTTTAAAGGCTATTCTTAAGTAATATCTGCAGTATATGAAAATTTATCCTGCAGAAAATTTACTTTTAAAGAAAATACCCATATTGCTTCTTGTCAGTGCTGGCAAGTCAAGAAAACGGCAACAGAACTAAATGAGCTTCATATTTCTGGTATGATTTCTAATATCCAGCTTATAAACACAAAGAATTCGCGACAAATATTGCAAACCCAAAGCACTTAAGTCTTGATGATATTTTCCAAGGAGCTGTAAAAAGTTAAATTATTGTTTCAGCTTTAGATTTAGCCTCCTAAGAGACAAATGATGCTAACAGGCCTGTTTTGGGGTATTTTTTGATATTTTTTTTTTAGTATAAGGTGAAGTGGCAAAAGACAAGAAGGATAGGGAGAGGAACCCGATCCCCCATTTGCAGCTATATTGGGACTCTGGTAATGAGAATCCACGGGAGATACATTTTTCCAGTAAGGGCTCAGTTCACCATGGGTTTTAAGATTAGGTCCCACACATGTGCAAAGGATTTCGCTTGAGGAAAGGACTCAGAATAAAATGACAAAGTTCTGTGCTTATTTTGCTTCTTATATGCAAAGAAAGTTCAAGACAGATTATTATTTTAGGGCAGCATATCAGATCTCTTTGACAGCTGCCCTGATTTATTAACCTGCAACTCTGGGGTAAGGGAGTTGAATACTCATACCTAATGTCAACAGGAGCCAAGCATCTAATTTGCTTTGGCTCTTCTGAAACCCCAGCATACATTTCTCAACTAATTGAAAGCAGATTCTCTTCTACTGTAATGCAGAGAGATTTTGGAACTGTATAAATATTATTCTGAGCTTCATTTTATAGCTACACATAAAAATATACTGTTACATGACAATAAGATTAAAACAAGTCCAAATGCATGCAGAAAAGAGTGATAAAATTAACAGTAAGGAATCACTTCTGAAACACTGGCCTACAAGTAACTGGCATCAAAGTTTAATGCAGGTATGTTACAAGATTTAAGATTTACTTTAGCATGAGAAGACAAAACCTATATAGAATTGTATCATCTGTGATGAAGATCATAAATACCTAAGCAATATATAAATAATAGACTAATCTGTGTGGTAAATGTTCTTACTTTCTCCACATTTATTATTTTCACCAGTACTCAAACCCCCAAATAGAAGAGACTTCAAAGCTGAACTATTTATAAGCTAAATAAATCCTATGAAGAGCTATTTTGTTATGACAGAACAGTTTAGCTCAGAAGGCACAAATAATGTAAAAACATTTTCTGAATCATCCAAAAGCCCAAACCCTGTGTTATTACACTGACTGAAAATACAACATCCTCTTTTCCAAGACTTTCTCTAACAACATTGTTTTTTCTACCACTGTTCCAGATTCCTTTGTAAACATACCTTTTAAGTAAATTAGTATCTTAGGAAGAGCAAAAATGCATTTATTCACTTTCTTTACTAAAATGGCTGATTTGTTTTTACTTAGACTTCCAGTCTCTTAGCTGAAAACAAATCTTAAAATGTTCAGAACAACTCAGACACACCATCTTCTTTACAAAATCATTAGGACTTCTATTCAACTTTATTCCCGTGTTTCTGAGATTCTGCTCATATTTAAAAGAAGAATTTTCTTACAACAACTACCTAGGACTACTTTTTTCCCCCTCTGTCAGGCATTTCAGTTACTGAGCTCTCAAAGTATAGGTTTCACTCCATAAATGTGGCTGACAGCAGCCTCACACAGTCAGTAGTATATAGCAAAAATGAACATGACAGCCACTAATAATCCTGAGACTGCTGCAGAAAGAAAAAAAGGCACACATACCTACAAAAAGGTAAATTAGCTGTGTCACTGGTGAATTCCTCAAAATGGTCAAAGACTGCAGGGAGTTCTTAGCACTGGTTGTTGACAGAGGTCTTAATGTACATCCTTCAACTCTCATGTTTATGAGGAATACTAATGTGGAATTTTCTCTCATAAATGCAGCCTTCAAAAACATTACACTATCTAACTTTCTGTACCCATAGATCTGACCTTCCCCAAAGGTAGTGGGTATTCTAGTATAATACCCACTATCTATTTGGAAACCTTTCCAGTTTGGGATTTATTTTTAAATGGCAGATCAGAGGGACTAGGTCTTGCCTTAGTTACCACAGCGTTTCCATAGTGGTTTGTTTACTGGTCGGTTTGCTCACTTTTTTCAAAATAAGTAAACTGGAACATACAATGACCATCACAGAAATCAATAAAAACAGTCAAATATTTCAAATGTAAAACAATAACCATGTAAGATATCTGTTATAATGAAATGAAGCAAAATTTATAGTAATATATTCTTGCCAACACAGAAGAGTCACCAAAACTCTGGCAGTGCAGTTTTTGCCAGTACACTATCAGAAAAGAGAGCTATCGAAGCGTCCTCAAAATGTTATTTTTTTCCCCCTCATTATACCCTCAAAGGGTATAGGATTAGTTTCTCAATTAACTTACCTGTCCCAATGATCTCCAGTCTAGGCTGGCACTTCCAATGTAGACATGCTGTTTGTCAACAATCCAGAACGACGACTGAAGCCGACCTTCATTATATGCTGACATGTTCATATACAACACTTCAGCACCTAGAGATTTAAGGATAAAATAATAAATGGCATTACTTACCATGAGGCAATTTACATTATTAAAAAAATAAATTCCTTCACATTTCATGACCTCAGTTTCCCAGATTAGCAAGGGGCATAATGAAACATACCATTAAAATTTAAAATCAATGATAAACATTGTTACTGTCCCAATATTTAAGACTTCAATTAACATATATTCGAGTTATATGAAGAAACATTTACTTAATGCACGTCCCAGGTATAGGGAACATTCCCATGTGTTAAAATGTTTACCTACTTTCCATTTTAGAATCAAATACTCAGGGGGTTTTTTTTTTCTAGCATTATATGTTCCTAAAAATAGTTAATTTATAAATTTCTATTCTGTAGCACAAACCAGCAACAAATTGCAATAATGACCTTTAAAATACAAATGCAATTAAAACCTCTGCCTAAAAAGCAGTCTCTTCTCTGCTCCTCTTGCCCTGTGCAATGGTCTGAGCAGGTAGCTGCAGAGGCTGTGGCATGGAACAGACCCCAACAAGTGGAACATGGGTGAAGAATTAAGGAAGGAAGCGAAGGCCTAAATAAAGTATGCTGAAACTGCTCTTAATCCTGCTAATCTGCGACATTCAACCTACCACTTTGAATGGCACAGTTTTAATAAGGTCTACAGGCCACTGGAATCAAAGGAGCTCCTTGTTGGCTCCATTGCATCACTAGGAATGACTGAATTGGCCCCATCTGTGTGTTTGTAGAACTAAATCCAGAATATATTTAATATTAGGTAAGTTTAGGGGATTTCTCACATCATTACTGTTCTTTCAGTGCTCCAGTGTTTGCAAAATTAGATGATTAATCTGAATTAATCACTGCTGAAGGCAGTTTACAGTAACCCACTCATCTTCATATATCAGTCATGACTAACCAGGGAAGAGAAGTGACAGTAAGCAGCACCCTTGGGGACAGTAATGGGACCAGCCACCTCCTATTAAACATTCATGGGGTCTCCAGTACCATGAATTCCAGTAATAGTTGAATATGAGTCACAACTTTAAAACAATTCCAGGATACACAGAGAACTAAAACGTATTTATTTTCATCGAACTTCCTATTTTCAATCTCCTAAGAAACTTTTGACATGCAATTTTAGGCAATGGTTACCGGTGCTAAATATTTCTTTATTTCTATGAAAACAGTAACTTTCCTTAAAAAAATTATTCTAAAAGTTCAGACATCAAGAAAAGAAGAATAATCAGGTAAGGTGCACTTACCATGACGCACCAAACACGCAACACAGAATTTTGAGCACATTACAGAGTTTAGTTCATTGGTTAATTGCATTTGGTGCAACTTTCACTCACCCACACTCATCTATGCTTAGAAACAAAAGAGTTTTCCAATTTCCTTGGATCATATTGCTGCTACTTCCCATTCATGCATTAACAAGCAGAACTGTGCTAATTATTGAGAAAATGAGTGTGAAATGGGAAAGAAATCAGAAAACACTATAGCAGGTGTTAAATGGTTTAAAATGCTGTCTGGTGAATAAACAAAACAAAAGCAACTGCTATTAGCTAAGGATAACCATTCTATAAGGCACTAAACTTCTAGCTAGTGATCTGAAAACTGTGTTTAAAGTCAGGTTTAACAAAGCAGTTTGCCTTGATGATGTTTTCTTTCCATACATCAAAATTTGCAGCATTAAATAGCAATACGAATTTAACATCCACAACACACCTACACCAACTAGGTTATAAATGAAATGTTAGTAATTTTGCATAGAAAAGATAAAACAATAGGAAGCAACAAAGAGCTTCCTTCTCATAACTGAAAGCCTAAAATAAACACAATTTTTAAACATTTTTGAAATAGCCAATGACAAACAAAAATGCTGACTGCCTAAGTTATAACAGGAGACTATTTAACCAGTAATATTAACATTAAAAATAGCAGACATAATCAGTAACTTGACATAAAATTCCAAAGTTGTAAAATATCAGAATCTTTTGGTGTGGGTTGCTCAGACATTGGCATAAGCAATGGGATGGGACTACTACTCTAAAATATAATCTAGGCTTCAATTACCAAAACAGTGAATATAGCAGTGCAGAAGATACTGCTATCACACATATCATTAAAATCAAAACCTGGAACCCAATTTCTTTTCGTTCTGGAAATAGCCAACTGTAAGTGAACAGGTGAGGAAGAGCATTTCCAAGTTAATTAAAAAAATCCTCATGTGTTGCAAACAGCAGCTGTTGTGCAGCCTGTTAATGAGCCCTTACCTTTTGATGAAAGGAAACATGCATCAGTATTGATAATTGCCTCTGCTCCAGAAGCCCTTGAGATGCTTTGTTAGAATAGGCTTATCAAGCCTTCAACACAATCCACCATCCCTAGCGTGGTCCAGGTCCCATGAGGAAATTAAACTGGACTGATCAATATGTGAAGACATAACAGAACTCTCTGTCAGGCGGCAGTCTCAATTACACGAAGCTGTGAGTTTACTGAGTTTACTGAGTTCAGAAGGGCACATTTGTAGCTTGAATTGCTAATAAACATGCCAAATAAATCTAACTGTTTTGTTTCACTAGAGATTAAAATTCAGGATGAGAACTTAGAGAAAACCAGTGCTGTCACTTAAAACTCAAGTGGATTTGTCTATCCCTTAAAATTGTGCATTCTAAGGGTTGGGACGGATTACACATTTTCAGCAGAAAAAAAAACAAAAACAAACACCAAAAAAAGAGACACTGTAGGGATTAAAACACATTTTTAAGTAACAGACATTTATGTGAGTATTTTTTCTTGTAGGTGGGCAATTTTTCCACACTTTATAAGGGAGATGACTGATGCAGTCTGGGGTGCATGGAGGCGACCCTGCCATTGAGAGCCTGAACCTTCTGCATGTGATGTGAGCACAGCCCCTGGGAAGTGCCAGGCTGCTACTCAGCCTCTAGCTTTGGCTCATAAGGGAGGAAGAAAACAGAAGGTATCAGTAATATTGCAAGAAAGGCTGACTTTTCATCCATTAAAAAAAAAATCCAATTCCCTAAGTAATCACAAAGAAGAGAGATCGCCCAAGCAAATGGCATTTACAATTTCTAGCCTTGCAATATCCTGTTTGATCCAACTGCCTGCTCTCAGATACTTCACTAACAAACGTCTGAAAGCTACAGGGAAAGCTTGGCTTCAAGAATTGGAACTTGAAGAGAACTGGGATGGTTCTGCCTGGAGAGGACAGGGCTTCATGGTGACCTAATTGTGGCCTTCCAGTGCCTCAAGGGAACCCACAAGAAGGATGGAGGTAGACTTTTTCCAAGGGTATGCTGGAATGAGGGAAGGACAAGGGGAAATGGATTAAAACTGAAAGAGAGTTAGTTTACATTAGGTATTAGGAGGAAACTCTTTACTGTGAGGGTGGTGAGGCACTGGAACAGGTTGCCCAGAGAAGCTGTGGGTGCCCTTTTCCTGGAAGTGCTCAAAGCCAGATTGGATGGGGCTCTGAGAAACCTGGTTTAGTGGAAGGTGTCCCTGCCCATAGCAGGGGGGCTGGAACTAGGGGATCTTTAAGGTCCCTTCCTACCCAAGCCATTTTATGACCCTGTGAACCTAAAGCTAGGATTTTTGTGGCAAAGCACTGAAGAGCTAACAGAAGCCTTTAATCAAGAGCTCATCACATACACACTGTTATGAAAACCTGTATCAGACGAATTCTTGGTGCAGCTGTGTTGTGGCTGTAGATTTTACTGCTGCTCGAGCAAGGTCACCAGACAGCTACACAAACTGGGAGATTCTTATTCATGGGAGACTGCAGGAGGTCAGAACTCACTGGACTGCCACTTGGCCTCCCCAATCAAGTTTATGCAATAGTCTAGAGAAGGTGCACCTTCTTTGGAGGTCTTTACTTTCTTGAGGCTTTGGATCCAATGCCTGTGAGCAGCTTAGGATATTGTCCTTGTACTGAGGCAACATCATTATGCCAAATCCCCTCACTAGTGGATGCAGTAAATAAATTTTTTAAGGAAGACTCAGAAAGAGCAACTGTTTAGGCTGCTATTATCACAGCTGCCTTGAAAGCAAACATGCAAATTCTGCTTGCCACAGTTTTCAGCAGTCCCAGTTAAAGGCTAAACTCACTCTGGAGTTAGCAAACATAACGCCTAAGAAACAGAAGCTGCATTTGCTTGTACCATGCCTAAAATTGGTCTTCTATTTCACAACTTTCTTACTTTCACTATAGTGTTTTTAAAACCAGAGAAAAAGAAAATTAAGGGGAAGAACTTAAGGAGTAAAAGGAGCATCAGAGTTCTCTGGGAAGATGCAGCGACAGTGACAAGCAATATACAACAGGCAGAATAAGGATGAGAAAAGCACCGAGAGCCCTGACCTCAGAAGCCCCAACAGCAGGACATAGTGCTGCAGCAGAAGAGAGGGTGGAGAGACATGCAGATACATTACTTGAGGGCACATGTTGGGACTGCAACTGTGAAAGCCCTAGGAGAGAGGTCATGGAGCTGGCCAGAGCTCTGCTACCTCCCACTACAAACAGGAATGTAGTAAAAGTGGAGGAGATGAACAAGTTCTTTTGAATGTCTCTCCTTCCGCATTTTGGGAAAACAGAGCTTGTCAAGTACAGCTTCAGTAGGTGCTGGAAGGGGAACACATTGGGGCAGGGAGAACTAAGACAGGGGAGTGGGAACGTTGTAGAGAGATCACAGAGAAGAAGGGACAGCAGGGTACAAGGAAGAGCTGATACATGAAACGTCTCTGGCCAGGGAAAGCAACAGTGCTTACAGCTCTCACATATTGGCAGTTTGAACCTGACAAATGCATTTGCATGTCCAATCTTCCAGACACTGTTCCCCATGTCACCACAATGCTGGCCACAGTAGGAGCAGCTGCCCTCTCCTGCTTACCCCATTCTTTTCATCCCTTCACTCTCTTCATTGCCATGTCCATACATTTTGCTCACAGCACAGTTCTTCCCCCCCTCTCCTAATTTTTTGTGTGCCCATGTAAATACCCTTAAGTAAAGAGACCCTCAAAAAGGAGAATGTGAGCTGTGGCCTCTTTGTTTTACCCCCTCACAGTCACTTGGCACTCAGATGAATATTTTTACCTATGCTTTGGAGAGCAGCCTCAAGTCAGAGTCAAGAGCAGGCTTACCTAGTCCATACCATGAACGCTGGAGCTCACAAGCTCGTGCCCACTTGAGTACAGCTGGCCTGCAGGACACCTTGCATGGCCTCTCTGGGGGGTGTCCACATGGGCGAGATCAGCAATGCATCACTTGCCATCGTGCCATAGACCTTCTGTATTCTTTCCGCTAAAATGCCTTTTCAGACCAGCACTGATGCAGTTAATCACCATGTGCTTACTCAGCAAGAGCAACAAAAGATCCTATACTACCCTTAGGTCCCACGCTTATTTTTTAAAACAGGATTTGTTCATTAGGATATGGATGTGCCCACAAACAGATACCTCAGGTCTATGTCTCTTTCCCTACCTTTTTGCAATATATGCTTTCATTTATCTGCTTTTGACAATAAGCCTCAGAACAAAGTACACCCATGAATAAACATATTTTTTATTCCACTGAGACAACAATCCAGGGTTTTCAATGCAAGTGATCACAAGTGGTGGAGTAGCTGTCTCATTTGGGGCAGACACAAGTGACCCAGGCAGAGGATCACCTCCCCATAAATTTTCAGGCTTTTTTCTCAACTGATTGCAAAAAGTATGGACTTTTTCCAGAAGCCCCCATTGGTGACCTGCCACCACTCCGAAAGGGACAACTACAAAAGCAGAAGAATGCACAACTTAAAAACAAAGTTATTTTTGCTAAGTCTCTGAATGATTAAAAGACAAATTAGACTACTTACTATTTCTGTGCTCTTTATGGAATATTTGATTTGAAATGCAATTTAAAAGTCTGCCTGGCCCAGAAAGATTAATGATTCAGATTTATTTTAAAGAGAGAACACTCAAGGACTTTTAGGGAAATCTCTGATGGTAATACCTTAATTTTGAATCAGCTGTTTTGTTTATATTGCCCTCTGCTTTACTCTCTCTCACATACACATCCCTGTCCTTTTTAAAAACTACCAGGACTGAATTCTGTCACTCTGGGATTATGTGTTATTCATCAGTCTAAAGCCACAGTATTTTAAAAAAAGAAGCAGACTAGAACCAAAAACCTTGCTGCCTTTTCTTTAGCAGCTCTAAACTCAGCTGTCACGCATGCAAAAAATGAAATCATAATTACTCAAAGAAATGGCATTCTAGCTCAAGTCCAAGTAATCCCCAGAAAGCTTTTGCAATAACATTTACATTCGTGCCATCTTGCCCCATCTCAGTCTCAAACCACCTGCATGAGAAACACTCACTCCCAGGGTACAATCAGCCATAAGCTGTGTGCCTATGTAGCTTCTCAAAACTGCCTTTAAGAAAAGATTCTGGGCTGTTTCTGATGCAGATATTTTTTCACAAAAAAATACTGTAATGCTTACTATCTTGTAAGCATTACAATATCTAAGGTCACTGACACTGACACATTGGGGAAATCAATGCCTAGGAGAGGAATCCGTGACCAAAACTCCATGAGCCCCTTTGGTCTCTCTCTGGAAAGCCACAGGTGCCTGCAGCCCCCACTGGAACTGCAGTGGATGGGCTGACATGCCTGGGGCTGTGGCGTGGGTGGTTCAGGGACAACAAGCAGCCACTCTGCCTCCTGCGTGCTGCTCATCTCCACTGGCACGCTCCCAGCCAGCTCACGTGGCCCTGTCTGGCTGGAGCTTGGAAGAAAGGCTGAGACAGAGAGCTCTCCTAAGCAGACAGGCTGCAGTCAAGGACCTCCCTGTGGAGTTGAGGACGTGAGAAGAGAGGTCTCCATAGCTGCCGTCTGACTTCCCAGCCCCCTCTCCAGGCCCTGAGCCAGCTCCTTGCCTGGCTCCCTTCCCTCCCCAGCAGACTGCAACACGCTGTTGGGCTCTGCCCTGGATGATCAGGGGTGCAAATATCCTCTACACTCAGCATTCGTTCTTCACTTTGTTTCTTATTCAGTCAGTGAGTTGAAATAATTTCTGCAAGGTGGTACAGCCCCAGAAACTGCTCTATCCACACAGCTGTGGAAGCCAAGAGCTGAGAATGTGGACAGGAAAGCGCAGGAAGAAAAAGGAATAGTGACAAATGAACCTTACAAAACCCAGCTCTCTAACTGAAACCAAAGTATAATAGAATTACAACTGTCATGTTTAAAAAAGAGAAAAAGAACCCAAACCCCCAAACCCAACACCAATTACTCCCCAAACAGTATCATGAACAGATCTTGTCTTTAGCAACCCTTCTCCTTCCCTCCACCACCCCCTCAGCTGTGCCAAAGAAGATTTTTCAGGGGATGAGTTGGATCAGAAAATGGATCCAGGTTAAACATAAAATAAGAAAGTTGTTTCAAATGTAGAACAATTCACTAGTCCAGCTTACCACATGGCAGTAAACAATTTTTCCCAACACAGCTGACGGCACAGCAAGTGTGGGCATGAGTGGCTGTGGCTGGGTGCAAGATGCAGGAGCTGCTTGTGCCAGTGCTGCCATTTAAAGTTACACCCACATGGGCTCAGCCTCCGTTCCTCTCAAAATCAGGCCTCAGCAATTACAGGTGGCAAGCTCAAGAATTTGTTTGCCTTTTATCTTGCATAATCATTTATCTTGTGCAAAGTAGATAGGAAGGCAATACTGGCATTTGCTTGGGTTGGCATTTTCCACATGCTTACACAGGGGTCCACAGTGACACAGAAGATCCAGAAAAGACCCACCAGGGACCCTCATGTGTGCAGAGTTTGCTCACTGGATGCAGGATGGCAGGTTTTTGAGAACAAAGGAAAGGTCAGAATTAATTTCTCACAATTGCTTATTTAACTTCAAAGACATCTTGGGAGCTAGTTAGTTCCCAAAGTAATATTTATCTAAATATGCCCTTACACTGGCTTTGAAGATGTCACATGCTGGCCTTTGTTGCCAGCCCAAGTAATAAAAACACTGATTTTTCAGCTAAGTATCCAGCTGTAGCTAGAGTTCAGCGTGGGAGTGTTACAGCTCTCACCCATGTGAATGCATTTTGTGCTGCCTGCTGGGCCCTTTTGATTTACTCAGAAGAAAAATCCCAGAAATATAATCAAAGTGCTTCCCACCCCATCTCACAAAAGAGAGACAAAAGAGAGGCCTGACAGTATTTCTTTGTATGACTTTCCCACCCAGTTACACTTAATTTCTGATTCACCAGCAAGTAGCCAGTGGTCCATCCCAAATATGACAGCATAGAGAGTCCCCTCTTTATCTGCAGAATAGACACAACAGGAGAGCACTCCACTTGACCTTCCCCAAGAACAGAATCATATAATGGCTTGGGCTGGAAGACAGCTCAAATGTCATCTAGTTTCAGCTTCCATCAGATGGAAGACCAGGCGGCTCAAAGCTCCATCCAAACTGGCATTGAACAGTTTCAGTGATGGAGCATCAACAACTTCTCTGGACAACCTATTCCAAAGCCTCACCACTCTCATAGTTGTCAAATCATGCATGGACACGCTTAATTAACCTATACAGAGAATTTTAGACTGCGAAGAAGAAATAAGCTCATATAACTACAGATACCTTCCAATGATGGAAATTCAGGGCATCAGCATGTCCCTGAGAGGTGCTGCCACCCAGCAGAAAATGCAAGCAGCCAAAGAATATCTCCTATAGAACAAAACAAGACATGCTCAACTCGACACTTTCCAACTTAGATGTGGCCTCTGAAGCCAGGGATTTCTGTACTATATTTGCTAAAGAATACCTTATTGTTTGGGCTGAAGTATAGGCCTTCAATTTCAGTCTATCTTTAAAAAAAATTAAATTGAGTCAGTGCACAAGAATTTAGTGTAATTTTAAAAGCTCTAAACAGCTTTTTTAGTAATTTTATCAAAAGCAGCAAACATTTCTGCCTCTTTTAACAAGTGTTGCTGCCTATTGTAGCAAACCTGAGAAAAATCCTCATTTTTACCTCCTTGACTCTGATACCAGTATTTTTAAATCAATTTTTACTCCTTTTTGAGCTATTTGTATTTCCTATCAAGCCATAGAAAATTTTGAATAAAATTTTGAATAAAGAGAGCATTGATGATCAGTTCAATTCTTTCCCCTTAGCAGAACTCAGCATTCCTTTAAATAGCATTTTCTTAGTACAAATCTGTTCTGAGAGTCTGATGATTCAACAGAGTCTGTAAGAGAACTAATATACCACAAAGTTTGCTAGAATATTTAAAAAAGAATTCCACATCTTTTTTTTGCCCTTCATTATTGGAGAGTAGACTGCTCATTTACTAGGCAAAGCTATAAAAGTGATTGCTTTGGAGATTGGGAAAAGTAATTTTCTTACTTAGTTGATTCAGACGACAAAGCACACAGGCGCTTAAAGGAAGACTATAATACAATCAGTAAAAGCATTAATAAAGTTGGATTGTGGCTTTCTTTCTTTGCCTAATTATAATTGCATATGTTTTTACTATAAAAGAAAGCTATTTAAAATATAATAGAGAGATTAGTAAACTTGCACACTGCTTATCCCACTTCCTTTTGAAGACTTTTCTTGGATTAGCATTATGAAGCACTATATTTATTTATATACTTCTTGGATGAAACATCCAAGAATTCAGTGACATTTTTTCATCCTAACAGATGAGGAATTAGGATCACAACCTTTTATGAATGAACAAGGCTAAATCTCTACCAAGAAAAACGCAGTGACTATTTATCGCTATCTCTCCTTTTAACTTAGCAACATGATTTCATTCTGATATTTATATATTCTAAAATAATCAGTATTGGCAACAGTCTCTTCTAAATATGCTGACTAGCAGTAACAACACTTGTGCCTCATTCTCAAAATGTGCTCCTCAGACATCTGGAGCTCAGCTTTGGGTTCTGTCAGTTTCCTTCTCCTGAAGGAGAAATAAATCTCAGTGCTGGAAGGTGAAGAGGTGAGGGTGGAGTTTGCCTCCTTGAGTGGCTACTGCTACAATACCTTCATAACAGGATCTGTTTTTCTCCTGGTTCTTTCATTAGCTGATTCTCTGAGCAGCCCTAAAGTATTATCTGGAGGATACCAAAAGCCAAGAGCACCAGCTGACCTGGCTGTGGCCATACAAAAAGCAGAGGCACAGCCAGGTCTGCCAGTGGCATAGACATTTCCTTTCACTACTTCTCCCTTGTCTCTAGGCAATTTTCCTCACCTCTTTCCTTTGATTCTATCCTGTTATCTTGCCGAGTCAGCCTTTGACTGTTCTACTCTTTTTTCAGATAATTCCTATCTCAATGGCAATTATTTTTCTCTCTATGTTGTCACAAGCCCACCAATAACATCCTTCACCTTTTGACAACATTCTGTTCTGATCTTTTCCTAAATTAATCACTCAGCTTTCAGTTTCTGGCCTTCGCTTTCATCTGATTTATTCCTCCCTCTTATTTCATTTCCCCCACTACTCTTCCCCAACATCATTCATCCTCCCTCTCCTTTGCTCTCTTCCAGTTCATACTCAGTTTATAATTTCCCTCCTGCCCTTGCCTACTCTTTCATTGTTTCATTTATCATATATATTCATCCAGTTATTCATTCTATCCCTCTCACTCCAGTTACCTGAGGAACATATTTTTTTTTATAACTACATAACCAGTATGGTATATTCTTCAAGCCTTTACAAATAAATTTGCAGAAAGGAAAAAATACATTTTCTTAAGAGTTCTAAGCCTAACCATGGCTCTGGGATACCCAGATTGGTCCTAATTTTATTTTATTTACCTGTGCTAGGACTTCTACAGGTATAAACTCATGATATACAGCCCAAAAATATACAAAGATTTCTGATAGTTGTTGCAATTTAGGAGTCTGGGAATTTCTTCTTGCTTTCTTAGTCCAAACAACAACTGAAGCTGCACTTTTATTACCATGAATCTAAGGTTCTTGAAAGAACAAGTCATTTCTTCTTTTATCAAAGTAAGCATGTAGAATAGACACTGCAGCTCTGTTGTAGCAGACCGAAGAGTGTCACACTTGATTTACTATCGTTCTGACTAGCCTGTCAGATGAGCTGAAGCTAGAGCTTCAGCATTCTGGCTTGGTCACCCAGATACTTCACATATTTAAATGGAGGCATTTTAAAGAGAAAAATGGACATGCCCTTATGTCAAAATCAGAAAAATCCAGACAGTAGACTGAGAAAATATGAAAGGTCTATGGGGAAATAATGCTTTTATTTGAGGGGATACAAATCAATAGCTTGTCAGTTCGCAGATTTTTAACATGGATTGACTTTCTTCCAAAAAGCTGATTTGAAAGGTAGACAGCAAAATAAAAGGAAGCCACAACTCCACAGATCCTATCTTATTATCTGGTAGAAGGACACACACAATACACAGTCAATAAAAGTGACTGCAAACTGAAATCACAGAGGATTTTAGTGTCGCAGAGGGACTAGACCACAAATATTGTCTCATTTCTCCAGTGTAAATATCAGCAACTGCCTGTGAAGGACAGGAATACAGGTATATTGCTACCCTGTGACATTTTGAACTGGTGGATAACCAGGTCTGTAGGATTTCTTTTTCCTCTCCAAACCACACAGGACAGATAGAATTAGCTTGGGAACAGTAAGAGACAGGGATGGACCAGTTCAGAGCCATTTGGGATATGAGCAAGGTACAGGACAGGGGCTGTGGAACTGGACTGCTTGCAGTTGACTACTGGAATCTCTACGAAAGCAAGACCAGAAGGCAGCATAGGCACCTCAAGTCCGAATATCAAATCATGGACTTGGTTACAATCCCTTGTTTTATGGCTGAGAACAGCTGCTCTGTGGTCCTTTGCCTAGGAGCTGTTATTTTTGAAAGCTTCTCATTGCAATCATCACAATGTTCGTCTGAAGTGATTTTTAAGGTTAGTATAGGTATTATGTAGTCTTATAGCTGCTGGCACTTTTGTCCATCACTTTAATGCTAACAAGAACACTGAGATTAAAAGCTTCAAGAGCAGGGATCTGTTTTGTTTTGAGTCACTGAAATAACTGTCAATTTCTGTACTACATAATTACTAATACTTACACACTGTAGAAAGCTAGTATTTTGTCCAGAGGCAGGAAAAGAGGCTGAATGCACTCTTTTCTCAAGTATAAACATTAGAGACAATTGCTCTGTAAGAGAAAGTAGAACGAGATGGAAAACATGGAGACTAACACAGAGATATCACTCTGAGAACTTTTCTTCCAGTTAAATAACTTTGTAAGAATCTTAATGTAATTTGCTTTCCAACCATTAGGCTGTGTAAAAATTCTTAACACATCAAAGTGCTCTAGAAACCAAAGGTTGATTTGAAAACTGCTGTAGGACATTACCAGAAAGATCAGTATTAGCATCATAGTGGCAAATCTTGTTACAAAGAGCATGCTTGGTAACTAATGCTATATAAACCAGCAAGATTTGCTCGCATACTTCACGCTACAGTTGTGCTGTACACAATAACCCAAGCTGAGTAGCCTTTCCAAAGGGTTCATCAAATGAAAACCAAATGGTGTTGGCCAAAGAGTGCCAGTTTGGTTTGGGTATTTATTAATGTTTCTTGCATAACTTTGAGCACACAGTACTTTAATCAGGTTTGAAGCAGAAATGTTAAATTGATTGAGCTAAGCAGCAAAGAAGCTAAAAGAATGTAATACAATTGTCCACGTCATGTCACTTCAGGTGATGGTCTTCTCAGAGCCACCCAGGTTTGAAATTACACTTCAGTCTAGATGATGTACAAAACTTGAACAAGGTGAGAGACAAAACACTCAGCCCAACTGAGAAGGCTGGAGCCTACTTGCAAAACAGCAGCAATCAAAAATAAACCAAATCATACCAGCAGGACTGCTTTGACTGAACAAGGTACAGCTCTAAGAAAACAGGCTTCCAGTGGATATTAAGTATGTGAAAATCACATTAATGGACAAACCAAAATTGACCTAAATTAAATTATTTTCCTTGGACCCCTTTTAGGACCATTAGCCTTCATCTCTTTTCAGGATGAGAGAATGTTAGTGCTTTTGCATACAAGAGAAAGCATGGGATGCCAAAATGTCTGCAAAGGGAGCACAGCTACCTAATGAGTGATTTCTGAGCTCAGATGGCCCTGGCAGTTCTTACCAGCTCTTTCAGTAGCTGTAGGTAGGAACTTGCATGCTATCCATATGTTTTAAAAATGTCACAACTAATTTCTGCTAATGCCATCCATTATTGGTTCCTCTGCACTAAAGAGTGTCAGCAACTCAAACCAGCTAGTGCCATACGGGAAGAATCCATTCCAGCATGTGAAACACCAAACAAGATTTGAAGTTGACCCCAGTGGCACAAGCTGCTATTTTGGACATGACTAGGTCCTACCTGATAAGAGCTGTTCACAAGATGGCTGGATTACAAACGCTCATAGTTGTGCTGGAGCTTATTAAATACAAAAGTACCCATTGCTGCCAAATCCATGAATACACACACATTAGTACCAGACTTGAGTGTAATGATATTTGCAAACTGAAATTAGGTACTAAAATACTGACCAAGCTACCATGAAAGACCTTTTCAATTACAAATTTCCAAGCAGAATTATTATATTGTTTCTACTAAACACCTATCATCTTAAATATGCCTCACAGTACATCTGTCATTGATTAATGAGGAAAATTAATTAAATGAATGTATTATTATTTACCTATGCATCTTTGAAATGGTGACTACAGATACTGGAAAGCACGTGACTGATATTTTATAATGCAGAAGTACACGTTACCAATGAGAGTGTAATGCCTTTAGGTACACAATCACTTCTCCCAGCAAAGGTACTCATTTCTAAGTCTACAGACACAGAAGCTGTAGAGCTTAGAAGCAGAATTTATTGCTTACATATCTGTCTCTTAAAGACACAGAATTTTTGGCTTAAGTGAACCTTTTTTCCCCCTTCCTTTTTTGCAAAATAAGCCAGCGCAACCCAAGGCCCTGGCTGCCTTCAGAATTTAAATTATTGTGGAGGTTATTTTGGATTTTTCCTCCCTCTATTGGCTGGGGATGTTACAGCCTCATACTGCTAATTCTCTCCTGCTAGGGAATTCTGCAAGTCAGGGTATGCTTAAATCTTTTTAAAGTTAGCGTGCTTCAGGCTCACAAGAGCAAATAAGCTGTTCACATTGTGAACTATTATGGTGCCTAAAATGAAGGTATTTTTGTATCCGGGGAAGTTTCATTCCCAGATTAGGCATCTAGTTTCCTGTTAGAACTTCTATAAAAACTGGATTATCACTAGTTTATTTTCTTTTTGGAGCTAAAAGACATCCAAATTAAGCAGCAGGCAATGCTGATGGAAAGTATGTTGCTTACCCCAGCTCCTCATTTGGAATTGCACAGAAGCATAGATTCTCCAATGACATTTTAAAATTCTGTTCTACAATCAGAACCTTAAAACAATTCTGTTACTATTAAAGGTAAGACATTTCTTTCAAAATGTATCTGGAGTCAATAGAAGGAGCAGCAGCAGAGCAGGACTGGAAGCCAGGTTTCTTCCATACCAAATGAATGGGTGACTACTAAAGCCACCTTTAAATGCAGACAGAGATTAAAAACTTTTCTGCAGACTGTTAGAACTCAAATAGGAAGGACCAAGGGACTACTACTACGAAATATTTTCTGCTCTTCCTAAAGCTTTGTGATTGTAAGCTCAGTTTTAAGAAGTTTAAGATGTTCAGTACTAGCTTAAGTGATTTGCTTTCTGTCAGGTGACTGGTAAGGCAGACAGCTTAAGGTAAAAACTAGCAGTTTAGAAACTTTCAGATAGAGTGAGATTTTCAACAACATCTTCTGCAACTCAGGCAGATGTTCTGTGTTGAAGACATCTGATTATTGATACACATCTAACAAAAATACTCCCCACCTGCTCTTCTCAGTCATGTTGCATAAGGCTGGATGTGGCTTACTTTACATTGCAGGACACAGCTCCCCAACTGAAACAAGTAAGAAATACTGCATATGAGATCTCATGGAATTTAGGCATAAAACCAGTGCTGAACATTCTCTTGTGATCAAGATGTTAGTGGATGCATGCACACTGTGCAACACAAGCTGAGGTAAGACAGCTTAGGTGCCTTAACAGAAAGATGTTTCTCCAAAAACAAACCTAGTTAGTGTTGCCTAGTGTTAGATGTTAGGTATGAATGCTTGAATCTCTGATGTAAAACCAGTATCTGCTTCTTTCCTTTAAGATGGGCTGCAGCTAGCTTTGGAAATTCAGCTCGGTAATTCTCACTACATACAACTCTGCCAAAGTTACTATGCATTCTAAGAGGCAAAGAACTTAATGAGATCTTCCATCTTGGAACTGGCTTTAAGATTGCTTGTCTTAGGCTTAAAGTTGAGAAACACTCATGAAACACTCTCCAGCAGCAACTAATAAAAGCTAAATCAAACCACACATCTACTCTTTTGTGGTACTCAAGTTATATAAAATAAAAAGTGAACAAGGCCTGAGTCATAATAAATCAAAATATAAAAATGAATTTAAAATCAGATGTCAAAGATGTTGCCAAATGAATTTTTATTAGCTGCCTTTTCTACACTCTCATATTTTCAAGTGTGACATAGTTTTAGAAAAAATTCAATATTTACTATTTGAAAAGAATGGAAGAGATTTTTTGCCCTCTGTTCACATACACCTTTACTTAACTCTGTGAAACTCAGATCCAAACTACCTCCTTCAGGAAGGCTCACCCCTCAAAAAAATCCTTCTTACTTCTTTATGAAAAATCATAGGGAAAGAATAGTCTCTTTTTGGTACTACTGCAGGAATATCACCCATCTTAACATCCTTCCTTCACACACAGTCTTGGAGAATCCAGCCTAGGAAAAGCATGAAGAAAGCAATGGAGCTACAGATCCATTCGATACCTTATGTAAAATCATACTCTGAATATCAGCTGTCAAGCGCACTCTTTATGCGCCAATGGAACATGCATCAGATATTACTGTTTTTATGGTACATTGTGCAAAAACTGGTCATTTGGACAGGCAGAAATCTCTCCAAGATCTCCTTTCAGGATTCCAGCTTCCCATTATATGAACGGAATGTATTTTCTTTTTAGTCTTTCCAGAGTGTTTACATTGATTCTCAATATTATCTTCACATGAAGAGGGATTAAAGTCTTAATTAGAATCATAGACAATCCCAGTTTAAAAGGGCCCTCAGAAGATCATCTGACTCAGTTTTTTGTGGAAAAAAGAAGCCTGTATGAGATTATCCAGCACCCTGTCCAGTCACATCTTGGAAACCTCCAGTGATAGAGACTCTATCATGTCCCTAAGGAAGGTTGTTCTAGTGAATGATTACTCTTACTGAAAAAAAATTCCTTCTTATCTTGAAATGAATGTCCTTAAACACATAAATTTATGTTCTCCTTCCAAATAATTACAAAACTATTAAACCCAGCTTTGAAGCCAATCTAGACTTTTCCCATGCACCAGAGCTATGAAGCCATTCCTCACAGAGGTTTGTCTACTTTATTCTTAAAATTGTCAGTGATAGCTCTTGTCTAATCTCTTTACAGTCCACTGCCCCCACATTTTGAACTTTTTTCTTTAATAATAATGAAACCAAGTTTTCTGGGCTTAATATAAATCCGTGTCATCATGATTTATCCTACCAACAGCTGTCAAAAAACTCAAGTCACCCAAACAGTTTTAGGCCCAAAGAAACTTATCAGGAAATGTTCCATCTTAGACTTCTAGCTTTATCTTTTCCAGGAAAAATGACAGTTTCTCCAAATTGGTCAATTTCCCATTCCTAGGGCTTGCAGTACACAAAAGCTCCAGTTCAAAAAAATGCCAGACTCACAACTTATTTGCTAAGAAGAAACTGCTCTGATATTCCTCACAATCTCCACCTTTTCTGTGACATAATAAATGACTTTCAGTTCTTCTATGGTATGTTAAAAATTATATCTTCCCTTCCCCCACAAGAACGCAGGGAAAGGGAACATGATTGTGGCCAAAGATAAAAACTCCTGCCCCACAAGTATCCCAGCCATAAAACTATGCAGCACCTTAAGTGTGCCAACAGACAGAGGCAGAATATAGAATTAAACACATTTCATCATTTATAAAAGTCATATATAGTAAGTTATATTGCTGTCCATTGTGCTACATTTATGTTAAGACCGTACACGAAAGTACAGGAAACTCTCAAAATCCTAAAAGTCCCTTAATATTGCATGAACTTGAGCTTTCTGGTGCCATGGCAGATTGAATCTATCTCAGCCAGGTTCCAGTGGTCCTTCCTCCCTTGTCACCACCCCAGCTATGTGTTTCCTTTCTCTGTGTTGTTCCCAGCCTGTGAGATCATCCACTGAGCAATGCAGAAATCTAACACAATAACAATTAAGCTAGCAAAAAAAGAAAAAAAAAAAAAAAAGCAGTCTGTAGCCAAATCAGCCCTCAGGACTGTCTTAGCACATGATCACTGGTGCAAGCAAGAAGGCAGGGACAACAAATGGTGGGAAGAGCAAAGAGGAAGCTGGGATCATGCAGCTGCCCATATATAACCTGATTTAATTTGTCATGGAATGGTATCTAGGTGTGTTTGTAATCAGTAGGGCATAACTCAATGCATAAAAAAAATCTCGAACTTTACTATGTCTACTCATTTATTTGTCCCCCTGCAACAATATAACTTTCAAAGTTCTCTGTTTTGGTTGTATCTGATTAGGAAGGAGTGTAATCCTGGGCAAATGTGCATGAACTGCTCAGTGAATAATAGCTGCACATGTGATCCAGTGATTGGATCCTGCCCTATGCCAATGACTTCCTATTATTCTCTGGTTTCATTGCTTATACTCAAAAGAGATTTGTAGAGTTAGATGATGTATTTTTTTTCTTAAATAACATTGTGACACTGACAGACTTGTCTTTTCCTATCTGCCTCAGCTGCTATTGACGGAAGAAAAAATATTCCTTGCAAATACATGAAAAATGCATCATGAAAAAGGAGTACTAGGGAAAAAAAGAAATAGAAAGGGAAGGAAGTAATGCAAATTGAAGAAGGAAAATCCATTGGTATATCTTAAAAAGCATGAACACTACAAGCTAAAATAAGATCACAATTAATAAGGGATTTGGTTTCTGTATATGTGAGAAATAATACAACCTGCTAATTGGAGACAGTGCTATTCAAATGTTACTGATGAACAAAGACTGGTACATAATTATGTGCAAGGAGGGGGAGGGTTACAAGAAACATTTCAATCTAGTAGACTGAGCCACAGCTGAGGGAAGGCTAAAACAAAAATCATGAAAACAAGCATTTATAAGCTACTGTCACAGTACAAAGAGGATAGAGAAGAACATGTTTGTTTACACAATGAGCCAAATTTTGTCTGAAGACAGACCTACCTTTCACAAGAGAGTCATATTCAGATATGCATAGTACAGATACACATATGTCCTATAAAAATAACACCATAGTTTATAGTCTGTTTAGTAATAATTTTGACAACATGAGCTGGGAGAACTTACATGTGGTTGATTTTTTTAAAATTACTAATATATTTTTTAAAATTTTAATTGTGACTATAGGAAACAAATGCTCAGATCTGGCTTCTGGTCCCTGTGTTGCCATTAATAATCACTGGTTGTCCCAAGAGACAGAAATAGCAAGACACCTCACGTACAAGTGATGCTGTAAGAAGAAATTCATTAATACTGTATTTGCAGAGCACTCAGATACCACAGTGAGAAACAGCACAGAAAGGCCTATGAGGAAATTAATCATTCTGCATTCAGTGCAGGATCTGGCAGATGTGCAATGAAGAAAGCCTAGAGACATACATTAAATATGAAGATAAAAAAAGATTCTAGCCATTACCAGCAGAAATAATATCCCCTGAATGAACATCAACTGCCTTAGGCATTAAACATTTGATGTATTTTCATTCAATATAATGGAAAACCCTCTGATTAATATGGTAAGATTACAACAAGTACCAACCAGGTATTCTGTGCAAAACACAGAATCTGATAATGTAATTAAAGTTTATCATAAATATATGCTGTGGGATTAGTACTTCCTCATTTTCGCATGCTTAGTTTTGCAGCTAAATAACACTCCCACAGTCCAGCAATTATTGGCAAATGTACATTATCGCAGCACTCAGAGAATCCTGTCACCACAGCTGACACAGTCTGGCATGTGTCAGCACAATAAATCAATCAATCCATGTTTCACACTGCAGCCACTGGACTTCTGTCATCAAGCTCCCCTGCTTTACAGCTACATCAGGTAAGTCAGGATAGCATAGACTGGACAAAAAAAAAAATCACTGGAGTGATTACAAACCTGCAGGTAGCTCAGATGTCTGCACTAGAATTGCAACTGTGAATTATTAATTTTATTTTACTCCACACCAGTTCTGCTTCCCCATCCACATAAGTTACGCTTTATCTTACCCCATCAGCCCACACCTGAAGTCAGATTTCATCCTACTCCTGTATTAATCAATGGGGATGTGTAGAGAGGATGCAGGCACCACAGTGTTGGAAAAGATCTGTAAAAACTGCTTTCTACAGCTCGTCAGAAATGGGGGGAAGATGCAAGGGGACTCAATGCATGCCTGCCTAGAAAAAGGAAATGTGTACTGGAATAATCTGTCTGGCAGAAATAGTCTCAACATCTGTGCTGAGATGCAGAAGTACAGGAGCTTACCGTGGTTCCTTGTATAAAAAAGCCAAAACGCTGCATGAAAATATATGGATGACCAAGTATTGGTCTTTGAGAAATCCCACATGTTTAAACTGATTGCACTTCGTCGAGGCTACTCAAAATAGTCAGGGTGTGTGACCTGAAGATTCCCTTCTGGTTCCTAGGGCCAGGTCGAGGGATGATTTGGCTGTTGGCCATGGATGTACCTGTTAATATATTGCCCAGGAACCAGTCTGCATCACATGAGGGCTCAAGCCCAGGGGTTTTGATCACTCAGTATGCTGAAAACCCTCTCTATGCAATAGCAATCCTCTCTCATATTCAGCAGAACAACTTGAAGACAGTCTGACAGACTCTTGCATACAATCTACCTTGGAAAGAGGAGCCAAACCTATGCCCACTTAGCAAGGTGAAGGCAGACTCAGAAAGGCATGGAATTCCTAGAGTCGCAGTGGCTGTGTGTGTTTTCTGTCCATACTACTGCCCATGGCTCGGGTGCCATGCACATTTGCAGCTTAGGATGAATCAGAGTAGCTTTTCAGGTGATGGACCCCAGAGCAGTTCTTGGACTCTCTGCTGGACTGACACCACAAGTCAGGACTTGGGTCTGCTCACAAAAACATATTCTGGTTCTCCATCTTGAGATGCTTCACAACTTGGCTAAGCTACTGATTTGTTTATTGCTTTGTTCACCAAGTGAGGAATGTATCTATTAAAAAGGGTATATATATGCATATCTATATATATATAAAGGGTATAAAATATGCATAGCATTGTCCAGATTTAAAGACAAATCTGAGCAGCTGCAGGAAAAAAATTAGTTTTATGGATATAAATCCAAGTGATAATGCAAAGTTTTCTTTCAATGATCAGTTCTGACTGATTTCTGAGGATGCAGGTGGCCAGCCCCTCACAAGCAAAAAGATGAATAATTTTAGTAGCTAGATCTTCCAGGATAGCATAGCAAAGATTAATGGTTTTTTTTTTTTAAGCTAGCCTCCCACGTAGCTTGACACAAGCAGAACTGCTCATGAGCTGCTCATATAAGGTCTAATCATTTCAACATAAAATTAAGACAACTAAATCTGATTGAATTTAAAACTAATTTATTTCTTTTCAGGGATGCAAAACCAAATAAATATTTATTTAGCTTTCATGGAGATAAAAACCAAATAACAAACCTAAATGAGTGAAAGAATTGCAACAGAGCTGGCAATCACCTTGCCATAACCAAGACATTGTAATAAAAATATCAGTGTAGAAATTAGCAGACCAAAACATGGAAGGAGAAAAAAAATCAGAGTGAGAAAACATAGAAGTTGTAATACTGATATTTGAGAAAGACCAATAGTGCACAATGATATATATAATTCCAGGGTTCAAAGATGTCAACAAAACTCACAAGAATTACTAGCAACTTTCTCCAATCCTTTGTGGCTCAGAGTACAAAGATATCGATTGTTTCATTTGAATACTGTAAGATTTCCTGTCTCAGAAATCTGAAGAAGGCATAAGGGAAACTGAAGCTAGAAAAAATGTAAAAGACTGTGTTCTGGTTTTGTTTTGTTTTGATTTTTTTACAATAATCTCTCAGGCTGGATTAATTCCCACATAAATAGAAGGAAGTGTTAAACATTTCTCCCCCTTTTCTAGCTAAAAATTTCTCCTCATATTTTTTTGAAAGAGGACAATTTTTTGTATTGGGTATTTTTAATAAACGATACCTAAAATATCTGTTGCCAGTACATCAATATGAATGTACAGGCCTACCTCTTCTGTTCTCTGACTCACAGGAATTTGGGATATTACAATCACACAGAAAAGAATAAACTTTTTCAAAGATAATTTCACTGACATTGATGTTAAAATACCTATTTCTTTTTGAACACATCAGAAGAAGACACTCCACATATATCTGACAAAGTATTTGATATATTACTGGTTATCAAAGGATCGATATCTCTTTTGATTATGTAGCAGAAATAATCTAATTCCGAAAATAGGCAGTGTCACAAAATGACAAGGATCCATAGTTATTAATTTTTTAATAAAATTTATGTTTATTAAATTTAAATAACATGTCAGTCTTGATTAGAAACCGATCTCTCTCGGGGATAAGGACTTCCACTAATAACATTATTTTACTTGTGCAGTGAGGAGATTACAAGAAATTTAAACAAATATAGATTGATTTTTGTTGGAAGAGGCTACTCTTTTTTCTTTACCATGAACAATCATGCCATGTTAGGGTGCTACTACCCGTAATAACTCCTTTGTTGAATTAAATTTTTTAGAGTTACCTTTGTGATTCATACAGGTATCTTTGTCAAAAATTATAACCATCAAAATACATATGTTCTTTCTGATCTGTGGAAAGTGTGTCTTATCCTTAAAATCATGCTTTTATCAGATTATATAGATAACTAACAGGAGAAATGTGTATGAGCTTGCTAGAACTCCTAAGAGAGAACTAATTTCTTTCAGCAAGTCCTAAATTCTCTTTACTATTTTTCCATACAGTTTTACATAAACCAAGTTCACTCATGTAGTGCCAGTGTGCAATCCCTCTTTGGATAGGGATTTTTGAGCCTCAAAATAACAATTAGGAAATCAGAGACCAAAGAAAAACATACAGCACAGAAAACCTTTTCAGCGGGCTAAACCTGAACAATGGTCTATTTTCCAGTGCTTCAGAATCATCAGTCCCATAAATTTGTTGTTTCATTAATTTACTTTGCTATTTCTCAAAAGAGGAAAACAATCTTGTCCCACAGGGTATTAGCCCAGACTCTCAGGTTATGTTGCCTGCTATTAAAATGGCTACACGGAATTTAAACACCTTTCTACTCATGTACTGCCTTTTTATTCACTTGCAAACTGCAAACATCAGCTACAGCAACAGTTTCAGATTTTTGACATCCGTGAACGAGAGAAAGCAAAAGGATTATAGGGTAACAGTGCAACACCAGTAGTGTGCATTTTGTGTATCATTCGAGTCTGCATTTTAAATAACAGGAACATCAGGCAGCAGTCAGTGGCATAACAACATAAAGACCTTGGTCTTACCCTTTGTTTTCAAGTCGTTTAATACCTTTGATTCCATGGGCAGTTTATCGCTCACCAGTTTTATCTCAATATTTCGGGACGCCAGTTCAAGCAATTTTTCAAAAAGACGCTGACCCTGGGAAGCACATTAAAGGAAAGCAGAAGCTTTTAGACAAGGAACTGATCAAATTGCATGTCAACAAATTAAAGAGGCATGGTAAAACAAAAACATTGCAAACAACATCTGAGTAACTGTGTTCCTAGATATGATTAAACCCACCCTAAAGGTTAGCAACTCAAATTCATTTTCTTAGAGAAATACTGTTTGGAAGGCCAAAAAGGTTTCTTCATTTTCTCAGATTGTACAATACTGACAAGGTGACAGGTGTCAGAAAATGAAGTGTCCAGGGGTTTTTTGCTGCAGAAGCACATTTTGACATTAACTTTTTTCTAAATAATCACAGTCTGTTGACTTAGGATTAAAAGTTTAAGGAAAAGAAATGGTTACTTTTTTTTTTTTGTATTGAGTGATATTTGTGCAAGTGGTTCTAACCTTAGTACAAGACATTTCCAAGCATGTTCATCTTTACATGAGTTATACCAAGAAGAAAAACAATGATCTATAGGTATTTTATATGCATTTACTTTTTATGCTGCTGTAAAGTTTTATAATTCAAGCCCTATTTCTTACACAGAACAAGAAAGGGAATGTCATACTGAGCTTGATACATGTCAAAACAGAAATCAAGACATTTGCTTCACATGAAAAATAAAATTTTTTCCATATCCAAGTAACAAACAAAAAGTAAAACTTCTGATTGCATTGTAAATGTTTACATTTTAGGTTAGATATTTTAAATTAAATAAAAAAGTTTGGTTAGCAACACCCAACCAGACTATGTAAAGTAAAAACTCTCCAGTATTATCACTCCTGTGTTGTTACTACAACTACAGCCAGAGCTCATTTTCTTGCTGCTGTTCTATCTTGGTACTGCAGACACCACTTTCAGTTAGCAGCCCAATACACAAAGACTTTGGGCTTATACACCTGACAAAATGCCTGCCCTACCTACACAGCTCACTTTAGATTCAATGTCATATTTGCCCCAAGGTAAACCTAAAACAAAAAAAACAACAGCTATACGTCAACTTTCAAATAAGCAAGTAGAAAGAACCATGTTACATAATTCTCTGTACAAACTAAGAATCATAAAAAGATCTTTCAATTCAACAGAAATGACCAAACCAAGAACAGTTTGGGATGATAAATGTGACACAGCATGCACCAACAAAAGCCCTCCCACACACTGAAAACCCATTATCAGCAGACAGTGGAAAACCTAGAAATTTGCCCTGTTATTGCCAAGACAGATTGATACTTTGAGCCTTGCTGGGCCTTAAGGATTACACAGTCACAGAAAGTAGTACTTTCCCTGTCTACAGAACAGACATTTAATATTCATTTATTTTGAGTATTTGTGGCAAAATAAGAATATCTATCCTCCTAAAACATAGCTTTCTCAAAATTACCAATCAGCCAGAGGCTGCAACAGAAACAGAATTACTGTTTGTTTTACTTTCATAGTGTATGCCTGCTTGCTCACTCAAATCCATAGTACAGCTCCCTGTTCATGCCTGCTCACAAGAACTTGGCAGTGAACACCATGCTACCACAATGAAAGCCAAAGAATAGCTAACAGAAAAGCAAAACAAAAGCATTCTTTGCATGAAGTTCCCAATGCTTCTTATACTCAGATTCAGCATTTCTCAGTGGTGACAAGGTGGTTCCATATGTCAGAAATGCCATCCATGATTTTAACTCACACACCCAAGAGCCCTGAGTTGTTTAAATCAAGGAGTGGCTTTCCTTCACATAACCCATCAAGATTTTAAAAAATCCTTAATTCTTACACCACAGATTATATTGTGTGTTTTTAAGAAGAACAGTAGCAGAAAGCTCTAGAATACAAAAATAAACATGGAAAATCCATTCATAAATTTGATGGAAAATTATTATCATTATCAATACAAATTAATGTGTTAACTGTTCTGATAAGAAAATGATTGGAAAATTAATGTCTAAAATTGATAATATGAATTGCTCCAGGGGATGGCTCCTAATTTTATCTCCCTATAGTAGTTATTTTTGGATATTATTTCACTTCTACCTGTAGGAGATTATATTTACATATGATTTATAAAAGCTTTGAGAAATAAGCCTGGACTTTCTGTATTAATTGTAGTTTGGACAAAAAAGAACGTGGCAGCACCTCTTGAGTTTTCCTTGATATTAGTACACCCTGATGTAACCTACAGGCCATGCTGCCTGCAGAACAGCCCATCCTATGGGTTAATGGATCGCTTGGAGTGCAGCCCTGCATTCCAATGAAAGAATCTCCTCTGAAAATGCATCTGTTTTCCCCTCAGGGACACCACAATCTATTAATTTATGATTTTTTTTTTCCAATTATGTTTATAAATGGTAAAACCTCAAACTGATTCAACATTTAAAGCATCTTTAAGTAGTGATGGTTATAACTAGGAATGCACTCACCACAAATACTTGTGTTTACGCAGGTACATAAAAATCATCACCCGTGACAAAATTGGAAAGAATTCCCTTTGTCTCACCTGTCACTGAATCATCCCTCAGCAGGCATTCATACCCTCACCAAGGCTTAAGGTCGACACACCAAACTATGAAAAATTCACAACTTGCTTTTAAAAGCAAGTACATACTCCAGTAAATAAGGTTACTAGAAATTCTTCCTTCACTGCTGAACAACCTAGACTTCTTCCCCATTAATATTAATTTGAAACTCAGTTTCTACACTTTCTGACATGTTTACTTGCAGTTTTACTGCTTTGTTCTATGAAAGGGAGAAAAGATAGGACAGAAGGTCTGAAATGTTTTGTTACTGCTGTCAGAACATTTGAAATCCTTCTGTTGAATACAAACCCTTATGCTGTCATTCAGACCGCATTCCCTTTGTCAGACAATACCAGGCTGCTGCACAACTATGTGACAGTGATCAGAAACATTTCTATATGCCCAGCTTGTGAGGACTGAGAAATAGTGGCAGCCAAGTACTATGAAACTGTGGCTACCTTATACCAATATCTGCATTTATCAAACAATACTACCAGAAACCTGCTTATCCTGATAAAATATTCTCTTACACTTTTTGCCGGGCTGTTTGAAAAAAACTTACCAAAAGTGAGAAAATAGAATGTAAAAATTGTTTTTCACATGAAAAAAATTACTTTTGCATGGTAGTTTTAAACTATCATAAATCTCAAACATCAGTCCTTGCCACAAAAAACTGGCAAATTAAAAAAAAACAAACCCAAAGATCCTGAAAGATCCCCCGAAGCAATTTATTGGCAGACTCCAGACAGGCTGATTGTAGCCTGGTGATTTTCCTTGTCTGCTCTTGTCTCTATCAGCACAGGTTCCTCATTAGAAATAAAATGGGGAGATACAAACATGAAAATGTTGTATTTACTGAAGGACTCTCAAATTGCTTTATTGTACTCTTCAGTAACTTGGATTCCTAAAGTTTTAAAAATGCTTATCTTTTTAATCCCATAGGAAAAAAACTGGTTATTTCATAGACTTTTCTTCCGTTTTTTTAATATAGAATTTGACTATTTCCACAATCCCCCCCCCCCCCCAAGATTTCCTGTAATCAAGCCTCTGGGTATATTTTTAAAACATCACTAAAAACCGTAACATGCTGGTAGAAACCAATACAGCAAATAAATCAAGAAATCCTAACTTTTACTGCTGCTATTTAATACAGAACAAAGAAACTTAAATGCTTTCCTCAATTCTTCTAGCCAAACAGCTAATGCAAAGGGAGGTAATATGCTTTCATTTTAAAAACTCTCCTTTCATTGAATTTATTTTCTATGCCTCAGTCTGTACCAGAGAAACGCCACCACCTGAAGAGATGTTTGTGCAAAGATGAGCTTATAGATCTCTATAGCTGATCCTACCCAAATTATGCTGGGAGCTGCTAGATTTGGATATATCCTCTTCTTTGTATTAATTTGCATTTTTTAATAATTTTCAAGGAAGATAACTTAAGCTCTTGCACTAACATTTGTTCTACCAAACAAATCACTTAAGCTCCTTGGGCAATGCATGTGCGAGTGCCTCACGACTTCTCATCAGAGATTCATTACAAAGCTGGACAGCTGCCTTGCATGAAGACAGAGTATCAGATGGTTGGGGGACTTCTCCCATCAAGCCAGTTAGGAGAAGCACAGTAGGTTGGTGAATAAAATCAGAACTATCTATTTTTTATGTGATATTTGTACAAATCAAATGCAGATCTATCCTTGATTATCTTATGGTTATTCAAATATCCATCCAGGGACAACTGTGTCATATACATGGCAATACCAATAAGCCATGATGGCATTGATTCTGATTTGTGAAAAACAAACTGAAGTTTGTGAAAGACTTGCTGGAAATCTAAAAGGTCATTTTAAATTAAAGTTTCAAAACATAAGATGAGCCAGAGGAAATGAACTGTGAAAATTGTAAACTGGCATGATCTTGCATTCACCTCTCTCTTTTCACAGAAAATTAATCAAAGCCATCCTCAAAAAAAATGTTTCAATTTTCCTCTAAGCATCAGATTGCCACAGGAAGAGTCACATATTCACATTCCACAAAACCCTCAGTGCTTCTACACAACAACTACCCTGCTATCTTGAATACACACATATGACAACACAAACTCGCCAAAATATGTGGATTTTTTATGAATAAGAAAAGCAGTGTGGAGAGAACTCACTATTTTGCCAAGCAAATATTTGTTTACTTGACTGCTTTATCTGTTGAAGCACAGAAACCCAGTCTCATCATGTGTCTGTCTTTAGAGAACCCAATTTAGCAGAACTCATCATCTCAGATGACTGAGCGCGGCTGTTATGACCTGGGCAGCTCAGTCAGCAATGAATGTTTATTCAGATTTATAACAACAAAATGTGGACAAGCAAGAGTCAAGGACTCCAGGTAAATGTACCCACAAACAAAAATAAAGAAAAACACAGCAGGAATTTATGCAATTTTATATATGGAAATGTATACATATCTACATATGTCCAATATATATTTGAACAATATAGACAATATGTATACATATAGATGGCACATATACATACGTATGTGTGTATGCAGAATTTTCTGCTGCATTTTTCTTCAATATGTATATTGTCCATATGTGTGTAGACATGTATGGATGCATGGATGTATGTGACTACACAGACGTACATAGAGAATGTAGTTAAACCTTGTAACTAACTGACAAAAAGAAATCTAGCCAACTCTGCTTTTCTCCTCCAAAAACCCATGTCTGTTCAAGTGCTTTGTGGAGAACCTTGCTGAAATATGACTGGAACATTCATAAAATGGAAACTGCTAATTATAGAGCAGGATGTGGGTCCATATGGAAAGTGGTTATGTCCTTAGTTTCTGAAAAACAAGAATTATTCAAGGAACAACTGGAACTCAATCACTAAGCACTGCACTACCTGGGAGTTTTGGTTCTCACCCCCTTACCTTTCATAATGCTTCTGCTATGTTGGGCAAATTTCCCCAAATCAAATTGTAAAGACTTGAGGACATTTGACTTCTTCATCAAACAATTACTAGATTAGTCATTGAAGCTCCTCTGAAATTTCACTTTCACTTCACCAAGTGGAGAAAGCAGATGTAATGATACAAGTTTTCTCCCTTCCCTTCCACAGAGTGAGCTTTGTGTACACTATCTGGAGCAGCAATTTGCTAAAAGCACTGCCGCTTGGTAATTTTTTAGCAATCAGACTGGCCAATAACAATGTAGTGTTTTAGCACGAATAGACAAGCTTGACAGAAAGATCTATCAGCCGTTCAGCCCACACTGCTGTACAAATGAGGAAATGACTAGAATATTAATTGCCTTTAAAGAGAAGTAATTACTCATTTTTGTAAGATCAGTAGCAGGCAGAAAAAGATAACTAGAATAGAATATTATGAAAAATGTTTCATTTTTCTGGCTTTAACTGTGCATTTGAGGACAAAAGACCAAATCCACTTCTTGGATGTCTCTTCTTCTGTTCCCTGCTGAATAGCATCTTACAGTTTCTACTTTGCAATGCGAATGTGAACAGGGAATGGATTCGATGCTTAACTACTGAAATCCCAATTTCCAGTTTGCTATTTTTTATCCTCTGTTTGGGACTTGTTAGGCTCTGCCAGTTTTGAACCAAATGACATGCTGAATTTTTTTTCAGACAAAGTATTTTTGAAAGATTCATGCACATATCAATTCATGCACATCCTAGAAACATCTAAGGCACTATCTCCTTGAATTCATCTGCTTGAATGACAGTACATGGGTTTGAAGCTACTTAGGCAATAAATTTAAATTAAGTTTAGGTGCATAATTACATTGAGGAAAAAGTCAATATTTTGATATTCCATAAATTTATTCACAAACTGTATTCCAAGATTTATAAGCATTCTAAAATGAAGGGTTTGCATTACATTTTCTATTCATCTCTTCACCTTATATTTTCAGTATTTTAAATGGACATGCAGCATACTTATTCTGAAGAAAAGATAATGTAGCTGCTCACCTAGGCTGCAGTTTATTTTAAAAGAAGCAGAATATAGTTGGTTCAAATACCCAGATTTGCCTATCAGCTGCCAAAAGGCATTTTTTACTGCACAGCATCAATAGAACTGGAAAGGAAAGCCAAGAGTTTATGCCATGGTATAATAGAGTTGATTCCTTACAGTTTCCTGGCTGTCATTTTAGCCCCTGTTCACGTCAGCTGAGTGGCTCCTTTCAGCAAACTATCTAGTGGAAAAGAGGAGACACTCTCAGTCTATCACTTCTTTGATATCTTAGTTTCACAAGTGATGCTAAATGGAAACCTTTCCTGACCATATTTCTAAGAGGATTGCTCTCAAGAATGAAGTGTTTGTTGGCACAGCAGCACTGGAATGCATGTCTGCCTTATTCACAATGATTTATGATTTTTCATGCTATTCTTAATTGCAGAAGTCTTGAACACTGCTCCCTCCCAAGATTAATTTTGAAAACCTATGACTCATCTGATAATGTTCTTTTAAAGTGTAATTCTATCCATTGGAATTAATCCATATGCTTGCCTTTTTATTTCATCAGTAGCACCAAATAGAAAATAATTGTACAGATTTATAAATATTCCCAAATAGGCGGATGTGCTAATCTAGATACAATTTGACAGCTTTCTTAAGGTTACACAAAGAGTTTCTTTCCTAAGATTGAAGTGCTATGAGTATATGTTGAATGTTATCTTGTCCAAGCACACCACTGCTCTCAGAAACCTTTGTATTGGCAGGAAAATTCCCATAAGAAAATGATTTTTTAGACTACCCGAACAAATAGTTCTGCTACAGGGATGGGTTTTAGTTCTGTAAAATTAATAGTCTGACAACAAGAACAGACTGTTAAGGACCCACTCTTTTGTTAGGCTAGAACATACCTGGCATGCTGATGGATGACTGTGATTGAGGTCCCACTGGGAAGATACTATGTCAACAGACTTTTCAGCCATATTAAGCAAATTCATCCAGCCTTGGAAAAGAGACAAATGGGATGGTGCACTGTCTGAATAGTTGATCCCTTCAGGAATATTTTCCACAAGAGCAACCCTGAGAATAGATAAGGAAAAAAACCACTTAACAAAAGCACTTTTCTTTATTAGAAGGTTCCAAATTGTAAAGAACGTCAGGTTTTGGGCCTGGGGTTCAACACCTGCTCCCAGAGGCTCTCAACAGTTTGCCACCCTGCAACTCTCTCTGAAGTATCTGACTGTCAGGCTCCACACTTCCCAGAACAATGAAGTGCAGAAGTGACCTGCTGCTAATGCAGCAAAGCCAACTAAGCTTTCAAAGCTCTGCAAAATTAGCTGACACAGGGAAAAGGTTATTTCTTACAACACAGTAAGTGGGAATCAGTCCTTAAGGTGAGGATGGGAAGAATGAAACAATCTCCTCTTGCTTTGCCACTCACACCTCTGAATAGATTTTCTTCCCTCTAAGGAATGTGGTAAGGTGAGTATTCTCTGGCATTCTCTTAGGTCTGCTTTTACAGCTGACATTTTATTACACTGCAGTCTCTACATACGGATTCTAACTTTCCAACTGCTCTAAGCTACCATGTTTTCTGCTTCTGTTTACCTGTGTAAGGTTCTAACTGGGATCCAGTGGTTAAAAAAAGAATTAAGACCTTTTAGTTTCCTGCTCTTTTTGGAAAAATCTTTTTGATCTTACTGTCTAGGGTATTCAAAACATTTTCAAATTACTCTACATAAATTCATACGGATACAATAACATCCAGGAAGCTGAACAAGCATTGTAGCAAACTGTCAGCTCAAAACATGCCCCTCTGCTTCAGGGAAATGATGTGTTGCATTCAGCACACCACCTCACTGCTAGATTTCCTTAAATTGCAGCAGGTAAAACTTTTTTCTACACTCAGTAGAGGAATTTTAAAATGAAATAAAGTCAAACAAGTTCTTCAATTCTGTCTTTAGATAAAGAGAATAAATTTTCATATCAATTCCCCCAACATCTGCCACTTCTGCTGTGAATGATACAAACCAGATGTAGGAAAGCTGTAGTAGGAGCTTAGAGAACACTCCTCTATTGTATACAAGTACATCAATCATTTCCACACCGTGTTTGTGCATGTCAATAGTGTTAATTATCAACTCCAGCAATATGAATATAATTTGCAAACTTTAAGTAAATCATTATTACAAAATTCTAGGGTAAAAGAGAACGATACATGTTTTGACTCTTACAAAAACAGATTAGTGCAGTATCTTCTATTAATTCAGCTCATCCTAGAAGGTTCACATGGAAACTTTTACAGCTATTTCAGAATATCAAGCATGTTTGTGAAGGGAACCCATTAAAAGCTGAAGATTGGTACTCTTAAACAATAAAGAAAATTCATCAAGAACTGTGATAAAGTAAACCTGCGGTCATCATCGAACTTAATCTCCTGGCCTGGCAAAAAAGTCTCACCACTAAAACCAGAACAGGAACAACTCCTCCTGTATGTTCTCTTATTCCCCAAAATCTGTCAAATAACTGTATCACTAAACTGCAACTACCAATGACACTTTCCACAACTTACTCTGAACACACTATTCTATTTATGAACATTAAACTTAGCTACATTGCAGTAATGGAAATCAGCAAATAAGATGTAAGATGTTAAAACCACAACTAGATTTTTTTATGTTTTAAAGTTTATTTTATTCTAAAACATCCTCCCTACCTTGTTTACAAACTTTCTGAAATAACTAGTGATCTAAAAATGGAATGTCTTTTAAAAAACATTTAAAAATAAACTATTTTACTCTAACACTCAGAGGTCTAGGCTTACTTTTGCCCGTAATCCTGTTACAGAACTTCATAAACTTTGGCTAGATGCCTTGAAAGCCTGGCTTGTTCTTTTTCAATAGGCAGCATTACTAATCATATTTCAGCTCTTAGCATGCCCATGTTTCCAGAATTTTTTATGGAGAGTTGTAGGATGGCCACCTTCAAAGAGCAAGAAATTGAAGCTGAGAAGATAAACTGTTCTCTACAAGGACATGAAACTCCCCTCAATAATCCAGTTGCAAAGATGAGAAATTAATACACCTCTTTCTGAAATCTTCCATCCCCAACTTAATCACATCTAGATATGGGAAAGAGTGTTTCTGAACATGCTTCAAAGACATTCTTAATATCAAATAATTATTCAAAAGTAAAATAATGTCAAATGCAGTTCTGATTTAGCTAGAATTTAAAAGTGCACATCACTGCCTTGAACAAGTAGTGACCAAAATTTCCCAACATTAGAATATTGCCTGACACACACAGAGTTTTCTAGTGGAATTCATGCAAATGAATTACACAAAATAACTGATAGGACTGAATCTGTCACAGTCACTTCTGTGACTTTTTGTACTGTTTCCTATGGGCCATATCGAATTTGTATCTCACCGGAAGCATCAGCTTAACTTCCACATCTCCTGTCTCTTTCTCCGCACAGCTGAGATCTGCCAAAAACCTAGCCCTGTCACAGAAGGGTTAAGATGATCTGGAGGTGATGTAGCTCAACCCTACTTGTCAAAGGAGGACCAATGCCAGCAGCTTGGTCAGGAGAGCATCCAGTCAGGTTTTTGCATATCTCCAGTATCTCCAAATACAAAACTCACCGTATTTGAGATGAGGGACCTGACCCAGCCAAAGACACACGTTTATTTCTGGTTTCACATTATTTAGTTATGCCTTAAGCTATAATGCAGGAAGAGTTGTGGTTGTGGGTAATTGTTGTTTACATACATTTTGTTACACATACCATCAAGATACACACGAAAGTTGGGCTCTTCCTCACTTCTCATGGGTTAAAATCTTTTACTTGTTCAAAGAAAGTAGCAAGGAAAATTTACCAGCCAATAAAGAATTCAACTCCTTCTAAAAGAGTCCCTGTCAAGGATAAGGTGCCTCTTGGTGTCCCAGCTATTGGAATGAATTTTCTCTTCACTGGGAGAACATTTCCCAACTTCTCAATCTGCATAGTGCTCACCAGGCAATGGCACCAGCACTAAATAATGCACATGACTGCACAGCTCCTGCCATTGCATAATTTGGGTTCAGATAATCAGTAGAAGCCAACTGCATTCCAGTAATCAAAACTGCTATTCACAACAGAGACTGTCTGGTAATATTTTTCGTACTCTTCTCTTTTACCAAATACCAAGTACAGGTAAGTGGTCACAGCACCCAGCCTGAGTCCAAGAAGGGTTTGGACATTGCTCTCAGGCACATGGTGTGATTCTTGGGACGTCCTGGGCAGGGCCAGGAGCTGGACTCGATTATCCTGATGGGGCCCTTCCAACTCACCATATTCAATGAGTCTACTTCGTGTTCTTTAGCAAAAATAAAATAAAAATATAAAGTGAAAAAAAAAAGACCTATCATCTAGCTAGGGCACTAGTTAAAACCTTGTTTTCAGAGTATAGATTTCTCTTTAATAAAGAATTGATTCTGCCAAAAACTTCCAATGTTAAAACTCAACACCAATCTCAGAAGTAATACAAAAAGCCATGCACCAGGTCTCAATACTAAGTGATTTTGCCTTTATAATATTTCCCTTTTTGTTTGGCACAATAGTAATGCTCCAATACCTAGTCAAGATGAGTTTTGTTAAAACTTCTGTGCAAAAATTTGACTTTGCAAGCAACAATTCCACCAATAAAAGCTAAATTTAGCTTTCATTTTTGTTCCAATATGACCCACAGAGGTTCTTCAAATACTTCCAGGAGAGAAGGCCACTCACGGACCTTGAGGAAAGTTAGACATGATGACATAATTTATTCTGCAAAAATGGCGTATTAACAAAGCAAAACACAAATGTACCATGGTGATTAAAAGAGACTTTTCCTATCCTCAAAATCATTAGCAGATAACCTTATACCTGCTGAATGAAGATGTCCTTCCCCTCTCTGATTTCCTGGTGCTCTATTTTATCTGATAATGCCAACTCAGGCTTGTCTCTTCAGTTTTACAACTGAATACTCTCAAAACTACCTCACACAGACTGAGAAAGTAATGTTACACAATTTCTGTGAAGTTAGAGAGAGAGAGACAAAGGTCAGAGAGACATCCTCTTAGCTAACAGGAATGGGGGAGTAGAAGGGTATTTAATGCCTACCACAGAATAGACCATGACCTCAATAATAAGACTTTTCTGAACTCAGCTATGACTAGCATTTAGCAATTTCAAGTGAATTCTGTGCCCAGTTAAGGAATCTTCTTCATCTTTGATTTTCTTTGTTCAGAAAGCAAGAAGGTTTGTTTCTGATCTCACACCAATTTGTTCATCAGAAGGAAACAGAGGTTCTTAGTTTAGCATATGGGTTAATTACAGTAAAGAGGGCTAAGACAGTGAAAATAGGCAGATGCTGTATGTCTGTCTCTTGAAAAATTTGGGGCTATTGGCAGAAATTTATAGCTCTGTCAGAAAATTTAGCTCAAAGAATTCTACTAGTATAAAAGGAATTTTTTTTGATGGTTCACACCATATTAAAACAATAAATTCTAGAACATTATTCACTCTAGTTTGTCTCAATCCACAGTCATCCACTAAAGAAAGCCCAGGTCATATGCACTTGAGCATCTCTGTATCATCTGAATTTACTCACCATTAAAGGGAAGAAACGTAGTAAGAAAACACGGCAATGATTCATATGAGATAATAAAGGAACAAAAGATGAGCAAAGCCTTTGACATAAGGCTGCTCTATTTCAGAGAGGAGAGAGGAGAATAAAGAAGATCATTGAGAAAGGTGCCTGAGTCCTGCCCCTGCTCTAGGGTTCTATTTAAAGATACCCTCTAGTGACCCCTCTTCCTTTCTTTCTTAACCCAGAATCTTAATCTCCTGAACTGAAGGACCACATCTACTCACAGAGTTCTAGCTCTGGCTCTGTTATAACACCAGACTCTTAATGTTTATTCAAAAGCTACCATCTTTCTCAGACCACTGCTTTCAGTTAAAGCTTTCATCATGTCACTTTCAAACCCTCCACATCCTTCTTCATCACATCCTTTCTGCCTTTCTTCCCCCTTAGATCTTAGATTAGTTGACATCCTGGCCAAGAGCACCTTCTCTTGAGCTTCTCAACTGAAACACAGCTCCAGCTCTTAATTCTGAAAGGGATTAAGAAATACTCTTCTAGACAGGGTACAGTTACAATTTCAAAAACATGCAAAACAAACTCAGTTTTCTTGGTTCACATAGAAAATATCCTAAAAAAAAGAGAGAAAGTATAGCACAACTATATTTGGATATTCTGCTTAACAACAGTGGTAAGGATTTGGTAGATCAAGTGCAGTAAGTATGCTTTGAGATCAGAACTGGAGCATAAAGGTATGCAGTGGATTTGGGTAATTACATAGTATATCCAGTAAAGAAAAATCAAACTGGGCATTGCATGTAATATTTCATTTGTAATTAATTACATCTAATTCTTCCAGTATGAGAAGTTACAAAATCTGCTATCACATACTTATGCTGTGAATTTCAATTTTAAATAAAATACATTGACCCATTAAAGGGAATTCAAGACAGAACACCAGAGTTATAAGTGAAATGCAAAGGAGCTAAGATTGAATTTACAAAGGACTGTGAGCTCAAACTCAGTACTCAAAAGCATCTAGACTATTAACATCTGAGAATGTATCACAGGTTCTGTAATTGTCCTCTAACACTGACAGTCTCAACTGGTGGGGCATATGTGTGTGTGTGTGTATGTGTGTTGTGTATGTTTGTATGTGTGCATCTGTCTGAGCATCTGAATGCTATGAAAGTTCTTTGATGGCTTTACTTGTCTGCTTTTTGTATTTTAGTCATGAAGGCCTTGATGTCCAGAGACAAACTCTTGGGATAATGAATGCTTGGCTCAAGATTATTCTTTGAATTAGATCTGCAGTGAATGTAGATAAATTCAGGTTTATGATATTAAAAATATTTTTCTGCAGACACGCAAGGTACAGAGCCTTATTTGAACATTCCCAAGTATGTGGTAGAGCAGACTAGAGTGATGTTTAAAATGAAAGGCTGTGCTGCCTTAAGCAAAGAGGACGCACAGCTCCTGGGCTTCTGCTGTCCATCACAGGAGTCAGTCAGTGACTCCTCACTCACACTGCTCCGGTGGGCCAGCGTGGCACCAGGGCACCCTGACATGAGAATGGCCCCAGCACATCACATCACAAATGCAAGAGACACAGATGCTTTGCCCTGTAACATGCAGCTAAAGCTGGTCAAGCTGTCCTGCACCTACTGCAAACATTTTGACAGAGGTCCTAAATAGTGCCGAAGTTCCATGAATACCATCTGTGGCTGGACTCAAAAGACACAGGCCTCTTCAGCCAAGTGAGTGGCTTGATCCTTTTAAACTTGCAGCTGCAGAAGGTGGCTGTGGCACAGGAGTGGGAATAAAAAGCCTTGCCAACTTCAAGTACTCACTTAACTCCAGCCTTAAGCACACCAGTTAAATCCTGTAATTAGAACTTTTAGCTTTCCTCTTCTACGGCTGCCTCTTCTTTGCACTTAGTTTCTTTTCATTTTTCCTTACTTGTCCACAGAAGCAATTGAAGTATGATAACTATATTTCAAGACATATTTTAACTCCTCACCACTTAGGCCTTTTTCTATTTTCTGTAATCAACTTGAAGACCACTTTGTTATTGTTGTGCCCACATAATTGTTTTTGTGCCCACTCATCACAATGTCTAGAAGACAAATACAGCATGTGGACATGCACAGCACATCCATTAATCTTGGCAGATTTTATGTCCCACATTCTTGGTTGGTACAATATAGAAAATCTGATTTTCATCAGCACTTATGTCAGTGGAACAATATTGGTTTTCATCAGTTAGACCCAGTTCTATAGGTCTATGGAAAAAATAACTAGAAGCACTCCAGGAATAACTCATCTGTTTTGATTGTCCCATGTATCCTTATGTACAAAGAGGATGATTCCCTTCCTCTCATACTATCATCTTCAGAAGAATGTACCAATAATAAAGTCCCACTGTGATGAATAACACAAAATCTGTGTTGTAATACACCATAAACACCTAAGTTTCAAAAGAAGGATCCACTATAAAAATTCACCAGTCATCCAAGGTTTAAACCTGTGAATGATTTCTAATTAAACACATTTTAGGTGTTAAAACGAAGTTTTCACAGTTGCATTTCAGATGCAGCTTTCAGTTCCCAAAGGCACAATTGCATCCAAAAGAGGGAAAGAATTGACCAGATGTTTCACAATGTCACTTTACCCTATTGGGGACAGTATTCCCCTAGTGTCAAAACAAATCTGAACCTTACTCGGAAATTCAATCTAGCCTGCCAAGGTAATTTTAATACTGTAACCAAGGTAGCATTCATAAAAAAATATCAAATGAAAAAGGAGTACAAGAAAGAATAAACAGCAAACATTAAAGATCTTAATTTATTTTACTGACATGACTGATATTTGCCTCAGTTCAAAAAAAGTAAAGTGCACTGAGCACAGAGACTTCAGTAGCCTTATTGATTTTCCTAGGACTTTTCATATGCTTTGTGCAGACTTAGGATTTCTTGTGAATTATGCAGAACAGTCCACTCAATTCTGACCTTCTCCCTACACTTTTTCATATCCAGGTGCATATCAAAATAATCCTTACCAATTGTCCTTTGCTCTCTAAATGTTGAAATAAGGATGTTGAAATAAGATTGAAGAGGACAGACAAAATACGTATACGTGGTTTTGTTTCAGGTTTCTAGCTCTGTTATGTTATGCCTGAACCAGAGCATTAGCATCCCTGTTTGAAAATACCAAAATAAATTAGATATTTTTAAACTATTTCAAAAGCAAAATAACTTGTCCGATTGTTAAAGTCTTCCTATACAAGCAAAATAAATCTGAGAACTAGCAATCATTAACATGTATAATCATATGAGGCTCTGAAATCTCTCTCTAACTGGTAGAATTATCATCATAAGAATGCAGAGGACCAAAGAAATCTTTAATTTACTAACTGACTTTTAATTTACTCAGAAGAGAGGATGTAGAGTTTGGTCTTCTAGACTTCAGCCTGGCACTTCTCACCAATTCAGCAAAAGAAGATTTTTCTCAGGTCTTGAACATTCAAATCTCAGAACAATTTATCCTCTTTTTTATTCCTTCTGTAACCATTTACGTACATACAGATCAAACAGATTGAGACCTAGTATGCCAGAACATATAAATAATTTATGGAATAATTATAAATATTGCGTTGTTTATGATTTGGATAGAATTTTTTTTACATCAGCTAAAGAAAATTATATTATGAAGCTGAGCAGACAAGCCATCAAACCAGAAATAAGCACACCTATTTTTAATAGTGTAAATATATAATAAAGCTAAAACCTATATATAATAGAGGTTTTGTATTGTTCCTAATTTCAATTCTGTATACAAATCCATGAAGAATAAAAGAACTCGATACCTGAAATTAACAACAGATTAACCAAAGACTTAGTTAAGGCTGGTTTGACTGGAAAATCACTACCCTATTCCAATGCTATGCTTTATGGTCCCAGCTTTCCTCACCTTCATTTATGAGAATTAGTGCCTTATTCCATGAGGAAAGAATTACTTGCTATACTGACAGCTAGTGCTTTAATAGTGACAACTACATCTGAATTACCAAGACACAGAATGGAGTTTGATTTTAGGAGCCATTCAGGTGTCATATCTAATAATTTAACTTCAGGTTAAATCTTGCAAGAACTGATGAGCACTTGATCATTACTATCTAAATCCAGCCTGTGTTGGCAGTTCTTGAAGCCCCACTGTGCTGTGTGATCAGTAATCAGAGCTGAAACATACCAGAACTTTGGGTACAACTGTACCCAAAAGTTCAGCACTAAGATAAATACATTTACTAAACATCATAATGCAAAAATGGAATGTTTGATAAGGCCACAAGAAATGTCAAAAAGACATTATTTGAACCAAACTGGTACAGCCATCAGCTCACTTTCTCCATGTTCCAATGGAAGCTGACCTTTCAAAATTCATAATCAATAGAAAAGACATCATACACCACATTTCTAGATTCTTGCAATTCTTTAGCTGCTGTTAGAGCTTTGATTTGCACCCTTTTGAAATAGAACAATGCCTATATTTTCATCAGAAAATAATTTCTTAAGGTCCAACTAAATCTTATGTTCAAGTAAATCTTACTTCACAATCACTTGTTTGAATTACTCAAAATTTTTTTTCAAATGAAAAACCAAGACACTTTTATGTCAAAGAAAGCAACAGTATCTATAGCCACACACAAATCATCATTCATTTCAGAGCTGGCTGCAGCTGAATTTCACATACAAGAAGGCACAATACAGAGGTCAAACGCTGCACTGTTCTGCTCAAGGCTCTCTTTATGCACAACAGATATAAGCCTCAGGGATATGTGTGAAATCTATTTAATGGACACAGACTAAGAACAGAAACTGCCATCTGTTCCCTGTACATATTTGGGCTTTCTGTAAGACACTTCCATTAGGCTATTGTTAGGCTATGACGTATCATGACATGAAGCTCTAAAATTTGTCTGTGATACGCCCCTGTCCTCGTCACATCTGAAACGTGCTACAAAACTCTTCAGCACCTCATCACGTGCCAGAATAACTTCCTTTCAGACTGTGATTTCATAATAGTGTTTAAAAACAACAGAGGGAAAACAGCTTGCATTTTGATCTTATGAAAAAAATTCATCGTCAAAGAAGGATGTCACGTCAATGTCTGCATATGACTGAAATTTATTTGGGGTCACAACAGCACTTCAGGAGCTCATATCTGCTCTGTCAAACTTTAAGTAGTTTAACCAGCCTCCCTATGACAACTTAATTCTTTAGTGCCCGTATTTCTCAACAGTTCCCTCATTTTTGTCCCCAGATGCTTATTCATTCCAGCTCCTTGTGAAGCACTTTGTGAGAGTGAACAATTTCTCTCATGGCTATCCCTCACTGTGATGCTGTTTTATACAAAAAAAAAATAAAATCAAACTTTGTTGGTAACTGCTGAAAATGCATCACTTTGAATGAACCGTTCACTCCTGTGAGATCTTCTTTCTTCTTGCTCTTGAGAAAAGAAATGCTGGGAGGAAGCCAGAGTGGAGTCAGCACAGTCCTTTTGTGGGGATCATTGGGCTTTCTAAAGACAGTAGGCCTACTCTTGTATTTTTTTTTTCCCTGCGCATTCTCTGCATCAAAAAAGCTTGCTCCAACCATGTGCCATCTTTTTTTTCACTATCTTTTGCTCTAGACATGCCCTGTTTTGGACTCTACCACTCTCATGGCTCCTTCTCCCCTTGCCTCCCTCTTTTGTGTATTAAACCCTAGATGACCTCTGTTGTTCTGCTCCATCTAGTTAGTCTTCCTCTCAATAAATTTCTTTCAATTTATTTAATTGGAAGAAAACACAATAACACGAAATGTTATTAAATTTGCAAGACAGATCTGTGCATTCTGTTCCTCCACCGTATCTGATTTGTCCAGGTAGACCGAAAGCTCTTAATTAGTGGCACTCTAGTTACTCAAGCAGTAGTGACAAACACAGTAGGGTTAATTTTTGGCAAATTCCTGGGAATTAACTACATTACAAAGAAGCAGCCTGGGCCTCTGAAAAACTCTTCTGACAAGAAAAACTATCCAGGGACATACTTTTAAGTACTGCTACCTAAATTGTCATCATTCAATTCTTTACATCAGATGTCTCATTCAAGTCTAATTTGGTTCACTGTTTCGGGTGACAGCTTTTAATGTATGGCTTTTTCTTTTTTTTTTTTTTGGGTTTGTTTTTGTTTGTTTGTTTTGTTCTGTTTTTTTTAAAGGGGTTTACAGATAACTTGGCAGCTTCCTAATAACAAGAAGCACTGCAGTTACAACTAAGACTTCTAATTAGTATTTCTAATGATAACTCTCTGGAAGTTTCCTGTAAATTTCCTTTAGCTGCAGTAAATACAAAGTCAGATATATTGATTAAAAAAATGGAACCTGTGGACAGTGTGTAGGACCTTAAGTAGGTATTTCAAACACAAATGAAGAAGGTTTCCTGGGTGATCAAGTCTCTCTCCTTACTACTTCAGTCAATGTTTCAGATGTTTTTATTCTTAAATTGTCACACAATCACAGAATATTCTGAGTTGGAAGGGATGCACAAGGATAATCAAGTCCAACTCTTTAAGTGAACACCCTCTACAGGCATTGAACCCGTGACCTTGGTATCCAGATGAGGAAAAGATAATGGGACAAGGAAGAGTTTTTACCAGCACTTGTCACACTGGAATATTTTTATCTTGCTGCTTTCCTGGGCAGAAACCTGCCTAATTTGATATCCTTTTACCTGCTCTAGCTTTTATCCTGAATAACTGAGATCCCACCCTGTAATTTCTCTCTCCTGTGCTATTTTCATGGATAACAATAATTTCCCTTTTTAGCTTTTACTCTCCACAGTCAAGTGCCTTTAGTATCTTTCTTATCAAAGCAACTTTCCACTACTAGAACCTTCTCCTACAAAGCACAAGTTCAACCTGCTTGATTATTGACGATCAGTTACACACAGTATTCCAGATTAAAATTTATTGATGCCTTTTCAAATGGCATTAAATACTTGGCACTTCTGGTTACATCTTGCCTGATATAAATAGTACTGCATCTATCTCTAAGCAATTCTGTCTACTTTTATTACAGTTTCCCTAAGGAACTGCTTCCCTTAAACAGCATGAAGATGGAAAATCTAGTAAAATTTCAGTTGGACTACTGCCTGGGAGTGACAAAAATTAAACTGTTAACCAAAATGGTACTTAGATCCACATGAGAAACCAAAGACACATTTTCAAATCCACAAATTTGATAAAAGTGTTTTTCCATTCTCAGTATAAGGAAAGGGCATTTTTTGATCATAATTTTCTGCCTTCAGAAAATAATTATTTCTTGTTCAAATTTAATTCTAATGATCTCTGTAGGGAAATGTATCTTTAGGATGCTCTACAGTCAGCTGCCATTCCCTGCTACTGTCATTCCCTGCTCCTGCATGACTGCTGTAATTTGTGAAGTTCAAAGAGTAAAATAAAGTAAAAAGATATCAAGAATAGAAAACTAAACCAGCTAAGAGCCAGATGATGCTGAGATGCATAGCAGGCATAAGAAAAAAAATCTTTTTACAGCCCTGTTTTAAAACTGTAAGCAACATATGTTCCAATAAAACAGCTGATACTTGAAGCAGATTTTTCTCAAAGTTGCTTCTGAGGTTGCTTTACTATTATTTTCAACTAATTCAGGATCAAACTAACCTTAGAACTTAAGGAGTGATAAACCCTACAAAATATCAAACATGAGAAGTGTTGTTAAGCAGGGATGACAAAAAGAAGGTAAAAATACAGGAAGTCCACAAAGAAGAAATTTGAGGTTTTAACACAGTCCCTGATAAGAAACTGCATGATGGGATCAGAAGAAAAAAAAACCTTTAAGAAACCGTGCTGAAAGATCCAGGATTAATCCTTAGCAGGAGATTAGCAACTGCCAGAATCACCTCTATTATACTGAATTTTAGGGAATGTGCACTCCGAGAAGTGCACATAAAAAGCTCACATAAGGAAGAGCACCACTCCAGAAGAGAATAATGAGCTCCAACTGGCAATCCAGCAAACAAAACAGCAGACAGTATTATCAAATAATTCAGGCCAGATGATACCCCTGGAGGTCATTCAGTCTAACCTCCTGCTCAGAGCTGGTCCTCTTAGATCAGGTTGCTCATCACTTTGCCTGGTAAAGTTTTAGGTATCTCCAAGGATGAAGATTACACAATCCTCTCTGGGTGCCTGTTTTGATATTTAACACTCTTATAATGGAGGAAAATTTAAATTTAAGAAGAAGATTCCATGATAAAGGCTAATGTTTTACAGCGATTTCCAGTTCCTGAGAAATTGAATAAGGCTTTTCATTCAATCCCAGCCTATGAAAAGTCAGAAAGCCTATGTCAATAACCAAGTAAAGTGCCTTGCTCTAATCCCCATACTCCTCCTGTTCTTCATTTGCAGCCCCCATTCTTGCTTTTCATCTGCAAATGAATGAATTTGTGCTTTGCAGTATTAAGTGACTTTTCTGTAACTCCAGACCATAAGATCACCTCTTGCCTTCTATGATTCTTTTGCAGAACTCCCAGATTCTTCCAAATAGTTACAATATTTCTCATCCTAATCTTTGAGTACAAAACACATTCATTAGAATATGAAATGGTATTGATTTTGAGCATCCCTGGTTCTCAAAAAACTCTCCTGTACATCCCCTGTTCATGACACTACTGTACCACTGCTGCCCTCCCTTGTGGTAATTTCTCACCCACCAAAAGGTTGGCTCAGACTGATACAGAGCACATCTACTGCCTTATCACTGGAATTACATTAGTCTGCTACAACCTACCTCATACAAAAGAAATGAACATTTTATCCCTCTTCCCAAAATCTGTGTTAAGGTATTGTATAACCCCAAAGTAAAATTTACAGGCTGGGATTTTTTTTTAAGGCAGAAGATATGTTAACTTACAAACCCTACCTGGGGAAGCATAAAATAAACGTATTCCAAAGAGACCTGACTTTCATCACAACAGATGAAAGGATTTTTCTTGACTTAATCATAAATTATAATGAGCAAATTATAATCAGTAAATTAAAGCAATACAGATGGGATGCAGAAAATTCACTTGAAACAGTGAATGAGATGTATGAAGATGATTAATTAAATTATTACAGAACAAAACCAACTGTTAGACAAGAAAGGTAGATACATAAAACCAAAAATAAAGCTTATTTCAAAGGAACTTCAATAGGGACACTAAGTAGTAAAGCAGAAATATTCCCTAACATACTCCAGTTTAGCATTTGTGTTTATAAATTAAATTGGATATTCACAACTAGAAATCTCTACATAAAAATAGGTTCAAGATCAGAGGAACACAAAATGTCCTATTATTTTACCTTATACAAAATGCTTAGATATGAAACCACCTTACCTTGATTCAAAAAAAGAAAGAAACCTCCACATTTATTGGTTATTCATTACTCAGGCTAATCCTTTTCCCTACAAAAAACCCTCAGTATTACGTAATTTTGCCATTTCTGGTATTTTCTGGACCAGTTAACATAACTAAAGGCAAGTCCATCAGGATTGCCTGCAATACCCATCTAGACAAATCTATTCTTTTTTTATTCTGTCCTAATACTACTCATAAGCTTTTATTCTCATTTTAAATTAATACTTCTCATAAGCTATGTGCTGTAGTATCTTATTGTAAACAATTTATCCAGGTTTACTCAAAGAATAAAGATTGACAAGTCTACATTGTTGAAATTTTATTTTCCCACTACAAGGTAGAAACATCTGGTGAAAACTCAACATTTTGAGATAGGAATTGCCATGTTCCATGCCAATCTTCTCAGAAGCTACATCCACTCTAGCATAATTCCTCTGGAGGGTACTTCAGAGATATAATGGAAAGTTACTACATCCAACATTCTCACAAGTTCATGACTAAGTTCTGTCAGGTATAGATAGTGTCACTCCTGGTTTTGTGCAGTACCTAACATATCCTGGACAACAATACATTACACACCATATTAGGTCTATGTCAAGATAAAAAGATAGATGAAAGGACAGCTAAAAACAACAGGTTACACATGGATTAATATATTGTTTCTAACCCTTACTGGTAAAAACACCTGGAGCCTCAATAAATAGCCTGTAGTTCAGAGTAGATTCCTACCACCTTATTACACAATCTTTTGAAGCTACTTCCCCAGTTACCACTACAGAAGAAGATGTTTTGGAGAGAATATTGTTCTGAAGATTTCACATCTCTGTTCCCAAATCCAGAGAAAACTCAGGGCGAGAAGGAACAGGGGAGTTTGTTTCTGTGAGCTGGTGTTTCAGTTATAACTGAATATAAATGTTTTAATAATATCTCTCCTGAAGGAAGAATTTTTATGACTCTCTTTAATCAAACTGTGCATATCAATGGAGATGCTATGGCAGGAAAAACATCTCAAAGTATGTCTCTATCCCTTGGTCCCAGTGTCTACCAATAAATAACACGAATTACTGATAACCTGCACAGCACCTTCAAAACAAAGCCCTCCTTACTGATGCTCCAAAGACAGAAAGACAAAACCACAGAGAACAAGAGGCTCTAAAAAACTTTACAGTAATGGTGATGGGAGAAGGAAAAACAGTAACAAAGCATCAGCTCTTTGTCTCTCCTATCTGTCCATTGGCAAGCAAAAACTTCTCACAAAAGTGATAGATTTCCTTCAGGCCTCCCAGGTGCAAGCCAACTGTTTATGGAAACTGTTCACAGATCCCTCATGCGTCCCTCACCTGAGGAGGCAGATGGTGAATTGTGATGAAGCAAAACAAATTAAAATCTAGACTCCCTAAAGTGAGTAACAAAATTCCTAACATTTCAGTTGGAACAGAACTTAGCTCCAACTAACCCATTTTAAATTGTCTCCAAGAAATATACATAAAGAATTCTGTAGTAGTTCACTTTTCAAAAACATTAACTGCCTGTTCAATCTCATTAATAATCAACTTAATTCTGGCCCAGCAATTTTACGTGCCTTATGATTTTATGCATACAAAAGAAGAATAAATAATTAGTATGTAGAAGAATTACAAATGTTCAATTTGCAAGGAATTAAAATTGCAAGTGAATGCTTTTAGCAGTCTAGTTTAAATGGTTATCGATGATCAAAAGCATTGTAGAAAAAAAGCCATTTGAGGTGGTGTAATAACTGCTTTAAGGGACAGGATCCACTTAGGAGCAGCCTCAGCAGTGGGTCCACAGACACAACACAATTTAATAAGTCACATGCTTTTTCTTTTCACAGCTGCTCCTTCTATGGGTCCTATGAACTCTGCATTATTTCCTACCTCTAGTTTCCACAGACAGCACAAAGCACAACACGCCTCACACATCTGGCCATGCCCCTGATATGGCAATTAAAACACCCACCCAAAAGGGAAAAGGCAAAGAAAAGCTTACAGCTCAGCTCTTCTGCTTTCCACCTACTGCTCACTCTCTAAAGACAGGCACACATGTACTTGCCTGGTAAGGTCATAAGCTCAGTGGTGTGTGCTCTGCTTGATTTTGTCTGAGCGTATCTCCCAGATCAGTAATTACCCAGAGGAATATTTTAATTGTGAAAGCCAGTTTTGCTGAAGAACAAGATGTGGAACTCTGCTAAAAAGGCAACAGTGTTAGAAATGCAGAGTACTAGAAACCTTGCCTGGTTTGAGGTACATTTTTCATTAGAGCCATTTTTAAATGGATTTTAAAAAACTCAAAAAAACCCCAATGGTGGATTATGCTCTGCATTTCAGCTCCTCATTTCTGCAAAATTTGCATTCCAGTACATAAGGTGTGGTGGTTTGGCATGTGGAACCAATGCCAGACAGCTCCAAGACGGACCCTCCACTGGCCAAGGCAACCGTGGTAGCACCTCCACGATAACCCAGTTAAGAAGAGGAAGAAAAATTATTGTGCAAGAGCAATTGCAGCTGGAGAGAGGAGTGAGAATATGTGAGACAAACAGCCTTGCAGAAACCAGTGTCAGTGGAGAAGAAGTGGGAGGAGGTGCTCCAGGAGCCACAGGTGAGTTTCCCCTGCAGCCCATGGAGGTCCACGAGGGAGCAGAGATCCACCTGCAGCCCACAGAGGACCTTACAGAAAAGCAGGTGGATGTGCCTGAAGGAGGCTGTTACCCTGTGGAGCAGGCTCCTGGCAGGACCCCATAACCCATGGAAAGAGAAGCTTCATGCTGGAGCAGGTCTGCTGGCAAGATTTGTGATCCCATGGGGAGCGTCACTGGAGCAGGGGAAGAGTGTGTGGAATTCTCCCCTTGAGGAAGAGGGAATGGCAGAGATAATGTGGGATGAGCTGGCGACAGCCCTTCCTCATTCTGCTGCACCACTGGGGAGAAAGAGGTAGAGAACTTGGGAGTGAAGATAAGCCTGAGAAGAAGGGAGGGGTGGGGGAAAGGTGTTCTTAGAATTTGGATTTATTTCTCATTCTCCTTCTCTGTTTTGATTGGTGATAAATTAAACTAATTCCCCCAAGTAGGGTCAGTTTTGGTCATGACAGAAACTGGTGAGTGATCTCTCCCTGCCCTTATATCAACCCATGAGCCTTTTGTTACATTCTCTCTCCTCCATCCAGCTGGGGAGACAAATGATAAAGTAGCCTTGGTGGGCACCAGGAATCCAGTCAAGGCCAACCCACCATAGCATACTGTCTTGTCTTTCTAATTCTGGCATTATTAAATGGTGAAAAACTTCTTGGCCACAGGAGTAAAAAACTTTAAAAACCAACACTGAAAGAATACATTCTAATTTAGCTGAAACAATTCTTCAGGACGGGATTTACTCTTGTGCCTAGGGAAATTCGTAACAATATTCCACTGACTTCTTTTAAAGTATCATGACCAAGTCTTTGGTAATTTGGGTTGATCATGTTCTGAGTATTGCAGAGATGAGATATAAATAATTTACAATGCTCCTCTGACTGGATAGCTTCCATCCTATCTGCCCTCTCCAATTAGCAGTATTCTGACTCAATTAATCACAACCTTTATGATGAATGTTTGTCAATACTTTATTTACCCTACAAGCATTAATAAAAGAATTCTTTCAATATAAAGTTACATCTCTTTGCCAAATAATGGTTTTGCCTTTTCTCCCCAGGTTATGTTGCAACTTCCTTTCCAATTTTCCTTAATCCTTCAGGTTTTGGCTGACAGACTTTCCAGTATACATTACCTCACTAGTTCAACTTCAGAAGTTTATGTTGGCACATCCTCACTGCTTTATTTGATTATCCAGGTTTTCAAAGTTCATTCTGGAAATCTATCCTGGGCAAAAAATGCACTTGGATAGTAACACAATCATTACTGTGACTTAGAGAACACAGATGTAAACAATTTAAATTATTCTTATTTTATATTGTCTATATTATTTTCCTTCTATCTGGTTTCAAAGAATAACTAGATTAATAAAATCACTATTTTACTTGCCACTAGCTCAAATACAATCAGAAAAATACCATTTTTTATCTAAGCCTTTTTATAACAGGAATTGTTTTTTAGACAGTGAAATAGATATCAGTCTATAAACTGCATGCCTGTAAAATAACTAAAACTTTGTGAAACTACTTTTATCCCTGGAAGAACAATGTTAAAGTAAATATGAAATTCAGAAAAGATCACGATGTAGTTTGTCTATTCAATAAGATCAATGAAAACTACAAAATGAAAAATTCTAATGGAGATTACTAAAATAAAAAGCAGGGCAAGCAGGACAGATCTGAAACGAACACCATCAACACCCTTCCACTTCCCCACAAAACTCCACAGGCAGAAGACAAGTGATGCAATGCACAAGAAGCCAGAGTTACACTCCCAATTGCCATGGTACATTCAAGCTTTCAAGTTTAGGACAGACCTTTTAGGTACTGATACTTGGAAATGGATTTGACTTATTCCTGTTACTCTCTACTCTGCAGCATCAATGAAAGCAGAGAAATATGAGATGCAGACTCAAGATAGTAGCACTGGGAACAGCATGATACAGTGGGACACATTTTGTCTGAAAAATGCTTTAAAAAATAAAATACCCTTTCAGTAGCAAATAGACTTCAGGAAAAGAAATAGGGATGGTCTTTAGTAAAATAGAAGTGATGCTGTGTCTTCTAGACACAGTTGCCTCAGCACAGCTTGGCATGGACACTGAACATTCCTAAACTTGCTCAGATTCCAATAAATAAACCCCTGATACCCCAAAAAGGAACAACAGACCTGTGTTGTATCAAACATAAAACTTGAGAGTATAACATAATACTACAGAACCTCAGAATAAGTAGAATAAAATAGTTTAAAGACAATTTTTAAATAACTTTGCTATGTAGCTAGTTCATTAATAGTTTGGCACTATTAAAAAAACCTCAATAATTTTAGCCTTTGATGCAAAGAAAATGTAGCATGCTTAGCAAGATTTTCTGTAGGCTTCATGCATGAAGCTGAAGAAGGATTTTATATATTTTAATCAAATTAATTCCAAATATTGTAGGTTATTATTTGATATTTTAAAATATACGACATTCAGTCTAGAAGAAATTAAGTAACAGAACTCAGGTGTAGTGTTTGTGGCAAATTAAAATTAAATGAGAATAATTACAAAGCATTGTGGTTTGGTTTTTAAAATTTCATTTGTTTTTATATTTTAATGTATTATTCCCCTGCTCCCAATAATGAATAGTAGTTTTCAGTATCAACTGAAGTTCATAATACTATTTTACATTTATGAACTTTATGAATCTTCCAGATAGCTCTTCCTTATTGCCTTCATTATTGCTGAATTTTAATCCTGTATTTAATGACTGCATTACAATTGTAATTTCAAGAGCTTTGGCAAAAGAAGCAATATGTTAGTTAATTAAAATAACAACATATCTTGCATAATGTAGAGGGAAGTTTTAGCCAAGTTTTCAGCCCTAGAGTGTCTGAACTGGAATATATGAGAATCACATTGCTAAGTGTAAATCCATCTTTGTTAAAATATGGGAACGTGAAAAATTTACTCATTATTACATTTTGTCATGTCAGCTACTAAACCTAAGAAGCAATAGCCACATAAATTATAATTACACTGTTGTTGTGAAGTATATCAGTAAGCCATTAAAGTGTGAGCTCATGAAAAAGAAATTACTTCAGCTTCAAAGCATATGAAAGCCAAAAATATGCATTGTTGTCTTCTCCTCAGCACATAAACAGACTGTCCCATGAGGGTGGGACTGTATGAAAATCAAATACATTCTGCCATTGCAAGCTTTCTACTATAAGTCAAACAAGTAAAAGACAATGAGCAACTAAAATGAGGATTAGAACAATAGTTGTTTGCCGTAAAAACCAAACAAACACAAAAGCTTCCATCAACAACAAAAAACCCCCTAAGCTTTGCTGACATAATTATCTATGCAGAACACTCCCCCATGTACCACCCTTCAAAACAACAAGCTCTGTACAAATTAAAATGGGGACCTTTTATCAGTTTTCACACAGTTTAATTTTGAGACTATACTGGCTGCACTTGGTTGGCTGACTGACTTAGGGTTTTTCAGTACCTTCGCTCCCAAGCATTCCTTGAGGGAGTAATTTTTTAAAAAAACAAATTGTTGTAGGTAGAAGACATCAACTTTTCTATCAAAAAACATCAAGGCTACAAATCCAGAAACCACATACAGAAAAGCATCTTCTTGTACAAATCCCTATAACTGAATAGTTGAATTATTAACTAACTACCTGGAATTATTCCTTTATTGTAGTACGTGAAGCAAAAACATCATGAATGAACATACAGAATAAAAGAAAATTACTGCAATTCTTCAGCAAGATACTAGCAATCATTAGCAGCTTTTTGCTTATAGTTAGTAGTGATACACAAAATAATGGCATCTGTAAGGAAAATCACTTTTCCCACTGTTGTCATCAAATGCAGAGCAAAGTTTCAGCTGCTTGAAAATGCTTTCTGTTTTATTAACTCAAATTGGTTCTTTTTCACTGGAAATGGAATATGTTTTTTAAAAACCCACAGAACGGTTAATGAAATAGGAAAACTTGTGTTATTGTGTTATGGTACTTTAGTGCCATGCCAAAATACAGACTTTCAAGTAGTGTTGAATTTATTACAAATGCTTTGCATATGAAAGAAAACCTATTCAAGTGAATTTTACTCTTAATGGGAAAAATGCTGTTACTAAAAATCTTTATTTCACTCTCATATTAATAAAAAAACACAAAAAAGAGCAGCAGCTCATTATCTAAAATAAGGTAAATTTGGGGGTGTGGGGGCTAAGAAGTAAATTTAAGAGATTAACTCTTCAAACAATCAAAATATTTGGTAACATAGATGTCTTGGACTAATTTGGAAGTAGTTTGTGATGTAGTCTCTCTCTTCAAATGAGAGACTAAGCAGATACTCTTTACTCCAGTACAGACTTGCAGCATTTTCAGTTTTCAACTCAGTGGTTACTGCATTCAAACATGGTCATTCCAGATTCAGCTAATTAGCAATACTCCAGCAGAGAGACTCAGAGACATGAAATAAGCATCCAGAGGGTGCAGATGGAGACTGCCCCAACTCGTTGCTGGTGCAAGCTGTGGTCACAGCCCATGTTTCTACAGCCACACTCCCTTCCCACCCATGGGATCTGACAGAGGGGAGCTGTGAGAAGTACTTCAGGAAAGAGGTGACCAAAGTCTCCCAAAGAAGCAAAACTCCTGGCAGTAAAATTTAAAGGCTCCAGAGCGACATAACCATGATTGCTTCATTAGCAGTGTGGCAGAGTTACACAGTTTCTGTGCTCTGCTCTCCTTGATTACTCTCTTAACTAATTTCATCTAATACCAGTATCCAGGTCCAGTATCACACCAAGCCAGAGTGAGATGAGCAGTGCTTTGCCTTCAGAACAGTTAACTTGAGCAGCTTACCTAACAGGAAAGAGTCTTCTTGGATTTTTAATGAATTATAACAATAAAAAAAAAACCTGCTGGGAACATATTCCTCAGAAAATAAACTAAGATCCTTTCTTTAGCTTTTTTCTCTTTCTGATACAGAGATGGGCAATATTTATTTAGCTACATTTCATGCCATCAGGTATTCTGCACAATTTCAAGGCTGGCCACTGTGCATGCAATGCGATGACCTTCTAGTATTGGCCCTCTAAAACACTGACACTAAACTGTAGAACAATATTTACAACACATCTCATTAAGAACAGGTGATATGGATAGGAGAGCTCAATGCTTTGCCACTGGTTTTGACCTTGAACAAAGCCTAACATAGAAGATTTCCTGAGGACTGAGGAACAATAACCAAAGGTTATTTGTTTTTCCACTCTAATTCCAGCTACTTTGTATTCCTAATTTGTCACTTATGTGTTGGAAGAGTATCCCACATAAGAGTCATTATTAATAAAAGGCCAATCAGCATTCTTGCCTTGCTAGGTGGCAAGACACATAAGAAGTCCATTAAGCTTGAATATGTCAAACAATTGCCCCCCTTCATTGTCACATTATTAGCAACAGTATGAGTTCAAAGAATTAAATTACCTGAAACCTGGAAGAGGGGAAAAAAAGGTACATACCATCATCATGATGGATTGCTGGATCTGGACAGCAAAGGAGAGGAAAGGAGAAGATGCAACAACAACAAAGATTTATTTTTTAAGACAATTTACTTCCCATATGAAATAAATTCGTTCAAAATAAAAGGTAGCATTTATAAAATGGATGTTTAGTCTTTGATTTTTGTTACTGTTTATACACTGCACTTCTGTGTCTCCCAAAGAAACGAAAAGCAAACCATTTGTTGTTTGTAGATAAGTCTGTGAATTTGATTAAATGCTCTTATCATCCTTAGTGGATTTTAAAAATAAACTCATCTTGGTTATAACTAAAAACAGTAGTCAGAGTTTGGGAGTTAAGACTGTTAAACTGGCAGTTCCAATTTACTTCCAGATGAAAGATACAGCAACAACCGAAACCTAAGCTTTCTGTAAAGAATCTACAACTAACTCGTTCTTAAAATTGCTAGATAAATTGCTATTTATCTAATAGCATACTATGTCAATATAAGTAGGGAAAACTTAGAGAAATTGGGTTTTTTATTATAACACACAAATACTCCACAAATATATCAGAGTGACAATGAAGATACTGCATACAACTTTAACACTCTAACGTAGCTAACTAAACCTCAGTCAGGCCCATTGATACTCCTTGCAATATGGTTTCTCAGATAAGCTTAAGGATAAACAAGTTTGGTACAACAACAGATTGTCTAGCTGATAGGTCTTTGATTACCAAAGGATTACAAAAGAAGAAGCAAGATTGTGGTTGCTGAGATGAAAAAAAGCTAACCTACTCTTTTGTAATTAGTGCAAACCTTCAGAGTACGATTGTGCCAACACCACTGAGCTTCTCAGACAGTGTTAAACATCCCACATTTAGCATTTTTCAGTTTCATTCCCCTGTAGGAGGGTACAGTTTTTTCTCCCTTCTTTATATTTTGCTTCTGTCAATGGGACTTCCACACTGGGCATGGATCACTGCAGACAGCTCTGTGTGACCCAGATTTTTCTGAGTAACTTGTGAGAATCTTGTATGCCCCTTTCCTGACTACTCAGATCAAAATTAGACAACACTGAAGTATATGCATTAATTCCATATTTGAGTATTATTGAGATCACTACAGAAATTTTACTACAAAGATATCCTAGTTCTTGATACTGCTGAACCAGGAAATGCTAATGAGACACTCAGTATGCACCTCAGTAGTGTAATAAGAAAGTGCACAGAAAAGACATTATTTTGTCTTATTTACACTTGTGTAAAGCATTCTGAAGGTGGCAGTGACAATCTTCAGAGAAAGTAATTTGCTGAACTGCAAAATAGCCATTTCCAAATCCTACCTGTCCTTGTTATGCGTCATCTGATGTAAAACTGAGAGCTAAGACGAATACAGCAACAGAAATACAGCAACAGAAATACAGCACATCAATGCAGATGACTGCACTTTAGAGAAAATTTATCATGCATGTTATGCCTGAACAGCTCAAATAGGGGAAAGGAGGACTAGCAGAGGAGGAAATTATTGCATTGTTTCAATAGAAAGTACATTATCAAAGTGGGAAAAAGCAGAAATATAATAAACTCCTCCGTTTTTCGAAACTATGGCTAAGGGAAGAAAATAACAACCTTAGAAACAGTCTTGATAATCAACTGTTACACAGTTGTTATATTATTTCAGATGAGAGATGAAGGAAAAAGAATTTTAAATTTCTCTGAACATGTAACTGCCTTTTCTAAAATCTCGACAAAGCATTCACCACCACTTTCTCTTGCAACAGAAGACAATTATTTTAGTTAAAGCATCTTGCTTTTTAAGAAAAAACAAAGCAATCTCTTTAGCTCAATGCTCTACTAACTGAGTCATGGGCTCTAGAGAGCATCAATGGGTACAAGTAGTTGAAATATATGCTGAAACAAAGCTGACCCTTCTATCCTGGGCTTTTTTATAGAGCTTCTAAGTATGGCATGCAGGCAGGTGATCTCAGTGCCATTTTTGAGCCTAGGAAACAGTCCTTCCTTTGTGCACCAACACCTCTTAGCCCATTATTTTCTGTTTAAAAATAAAACTAAAAAAACCAAAAAAAAACGGACATAAAGCAAACCCTTTGCACTGAAGTCCCCAGGTGACTGAAGAACCAAAATATTATTGAACTTACAGTAAAAGCTTCTCTCTCACTGCTCAAAACTTATCATTCCAGCTGCATCAACTACCCTAAATCCTTATGCAGCAGTGAAACATTTTGAAAAGCATTTCTTGGCATCTTGCCCTTCAGCACAAGAAAATTTGCATTTTTACAGCATTTCTGCCTGTCAGCACTACAACATTTTAATGGGTTTTGCAGCTGTGCGGAGAATTGAGAGCTGGTCAGCGGATTCTTATGGCAGACTGCTGAGAGACAAGTGCCTGAGGGTGCTGAGGCAGGAGAAACCAGCTGACCTGACCAGTCTTCATACTCCACAGGAAAATTCAAACAGCACCTTTCACTTCCAATGAGCATACCAAAACAAAGGCCCTTCCTGATCCATGGGCTCTGTGTAGCAAGGAGCTCAAAATCCTTTTTTTTTTTTTCCTCGATCTTAACAAAATAAGCAGCTTTCTGTAAGAACTCATCAAAGAACAAAAGCATAGCGAATTGCAACTTCAACTCCCATAACTTGTACCAATTATATGGGGTTTAAGTACAGATCATAGTAACTACTGCAAGCAAGAGCAAAATCAGAGAACCACAGGGTCCCAAATTTCTCCCGGGGATGGGGACAGCACTGTGGCCACCTTATAGGTGCTTCTTCAAAGGACATTACTTAAACGAGTGAGGGGCAGAGTGAGAGGTGGCAGCAGTGCCAGGAACTAATCAGCACATGGAATCTCTCTGGAAGAACTCCATGCTGAAGTGGCTGGCAGAAGAGGACTGCAGTACCAGGAGCTGCCATTCCACAGGGGAGTCATCCAGCATCTGCAAGCCCAATTTCAAAGTGTGAATTAAGTTCAGGAATCCAAGTCCAAGTAAGGGATTAAACACACTTTCCTCTGCTAAAAGCAGAATAGCACTTTTTCTCCACACAGTATCTCTTAGTTAAACACTAATCCTATATATTTTGCCCCAAAAGACATCCCTTGGCCAATCCAAGAAAAGTCTGTCTTGTTTCAGTCAGTGCACCTTATTAAAACCTAGTAATTGCTGTCACAAAATATAATCCTTCTCAGGTACAGAAGAGCTATATATTTTGATTTCAATTCTAATAAAACTGTCATCACATATGGATTAACTATCTTATGACACAGTCTTCTAATAATTACACCAAAACTAATTAGCCAAATTCTTGTCTTAATGTAATACTTAAAACTGTGAATTCGTTTGATATTTGCAGCACTGTGGCCAACACAGATTTATCCTCCAGACACTCTCAGTCTCCAAATATAGACTCAAGATAGCTCATCTAGGCAGGGAACAAGCATGTGTGTGGGAGGGAGTCTGAAAACATTCCAAGGAACGGAGTTTATGCCACTTTCCAAACCACTGGGGGGGATAGGGAAAGACCACAAAGAGGCCTGTAATGAAAAGCCCACGGAAAGGGCAAGCACACCATCAGAATCTCACAAAGCCAAATCCAAACGACAAGTTAAAGAAACAGAGAGGGAAAACAAGTTATAGATGTCTGTCAAGGGGAAGGGAAAGAAATTTTCAAAAGCTCAAAAAGTAAGAAAGCCATGAGGAAATCTTTATTTCATGATAAAATTTAATCAGTGTGTGAGCCACGAGAAAATGAAGTACACACAAGCAGTAAGATGAACTACTTCAAGTCAGAGTTCGTGGATAAAGTATTAACAATTTAACACACCACCATTCATTATTCAAAACATCCACACGCACATGAAAGTTCTTGAAATCTATCTTGCTTCTCAGGTTTGATGTTAATGAGAGGAATAGTATTCCCTGCATTAAGGCTTGCCAGTATCCTGCCTATGCGACAGCCACAGTGCCTCTGTCATTTTCATAAGATCAAGGTGCTACATCACTCAGTGCTTAAAAAAAAATTAAAACCTCACCCTTGTAAAAAGCAGAACTGTAGCTCACATTATCACATCGTAGACAGCTAGGTGCTACATTGAAGGGTAAACTACAAAAACATGAGGATCCTGAGGATCTGAGGTGAACTGAAATGAAAAAAAGATAAGGTACATTTTGCAAAACTACTAAAAAAAAAAAAACAACTGTGACCCAATTCTGTTGAATTTAGAATAAGAAATTTATCTGCCATGTCTGTTTATTATCTAGAATGCCATATATACCATCAACCAAGAGGCACTACATCATTTAGTTTTGTCTGTTCACTACCATACTGTAATTGAAGATCTCCAGGATATGCTTATCAAAAAACCCACACAACAGTGTTGTCTACATCTTTCAAAAGTTCATGCTTAATCTCTAGACACAAGAGGACAAGGTCACCATCAGAAAAGAAACTTCTTTTAAAACCCAAATTTAGTTACCAAATGCACTATTTTACCCCTTCCACTTTCCCCTTAGTTTTGAGAAAGGACCAGCCAATTTTCATTTTATTTAATTACTTTTTGCCCATTAGATTTCTGACCCCTTGCCAGGAATATGGAAAGGCTGGTATAGGTTTTCCTTCTGTTTTTCTAAATATCTTCATTGCAGTTTGATGCCACAGTTATAATGCATCCTCAATTTATACACAAAAAAAACCCCTCATACTACTGAGTCTGTTTTCTCCACATCTTATTTGTTTATACATTGTTAATTCTGAGCTGATGTTTTCAAGATTCATACAGTAATATACAGCAGCTTGCCCATATGAAGTGCCTGTTTCCTGCCAGTGACTCTGATTTAGGTGATGCACCTACATGGGACTGGAGCAGCTCTGCCCCCAGCCCATAACAGGCAGCTTCCTTCCTAACAAAGAGGAGGACAGCAATGCTGGCCTCCTTAGGTGAAGCAATTCTTGCCCCTGTCATGCCTAAGGAAATCCAGCTGCATGCTTCAGGGAACACCCTGCATATCCAGCAGTCAGGAATCCAGAGCTGAGACTTCCCAGCACAACACTAAGTGCTCACTTGGTACCTGTCAAGTCACGAAAAAGAACCTCAGCCTCTTTCCTTTGTTTGTACCATGTTTAAGTGTTGAGTAAATACCATTACCATGGCTTTCAAATTATGTAAAACCCAACAGCTGAGGTATTTAGTCAGTCCTGTACAAAGCCATGAGCAGCCACACAAGCCCCTCGTCAGCTGTTATGCCTATTTAGCTCTTCTGAGCAGCAACCCATTCACTGTTCACCCGTCTGTAAAACACACTAAAATATCCTAACATAACAACTTTTAAAAGCCTCTCAGAAGAACAACAAATATTGTATAAATAGCCCCTGTCATATGCATTAATTAGTTAACCAGATGTTTTTATTTTATTTCCACATTCAGCTTGTGACTCTGTTCATATTAAACCTTTCTATAAGGCTTGAATATGGCAAATTGTTACAGGCAAAACTGGACCTTTTAATTTTTTTTTAATAACAAAATTTATTTTGTCTTTTTGTTTTCTTTCATACAACTCCTGATCTCATATGCACACTTTACAACTGTAAAGTGCGACATTAATTTGGACTGAATAATCACATATCAATACACAAGAAGTGGGAATTTGATCGCTACTGTTTTTCTATTGGCCCGTGTATCTTTCTAAAAGGCCTTGATTATCTTGGTATGACTTGGAATGGATACATGTGTCAGCTTATGCTCATAGAAATTGAACAAGAATCAAAATATTATTTTTCCTTGTAAATAAGCAAGATTTTATGGTGTTTGAAATAATTGAATGAGAATCTTCTAAGTAAGAGCTCTCTTATCCAAAATAGAAATTAAATTATATTCTATGATGTTGGCATTTACACAATCCAACAATACCCTAAACTTAATTAATGCCCTTTCCACCACCAAGAACAAACAAAAGTGCTTTGCAAAACAACAAAGGAAAACTGAAGGTAAAAACTCTAGTCAGCAAGTATTTGAAAACAGCATTGCAAATTCAGCAGATATAGTCAAGGTAGGAACAGTAATAAAAATCCACAGATGAAAATAATAAAGCACTTAAAGTATCCATTCCCAAAGGACATTGCCAGCTCTAAAATTACGGAAGCAAGAGTCTATGGAAATGTTCCAGGATACCTTAGGAGTACTAAGACAGGTTTAACTACTATCACAAGGTTTTACCTGGTATCTACTTGCATTTCTGTTTTGTTGTTGTTTGTTTAATTTTGGTTTTGGTTTGTAGGGTTTGCTTGTTTGTTGGTTTTGGTTTTTTCAAAATGGTAATTAAATTAGGTCGATCTAGAATTCTATATGATTAAAATTTCATCTTTAAAATTTGTTGCATTCAAGTTAAAACTTGTGGGGGAAAAAAAGGAAAACTGATGGGTACATTTCTGGCTAAGATGAATAAAATCAGGGGACCTCTTCCCCTAGCAGACACAAGCTATGTAGCTTGATAAAGCAGTGTTTTAACACCACAGAATAATAATAATTTTTTAAAAAAAAACAGCCAACACATTTTTAGGTCTTAGTAGAAAGCATTAACTGAATTAAAAATTATTGGTTTACCCTATGGAATAGATTTTAATAGCAAAATCTTACTCTCAAAAAAGGCTTGAAAACATTAACGCACAAACCCCCCCCCCCCCCCCCCCCCCCGCCCCCAAGTATCAGAAGTACATTTCTCTCTGGAAATTCTACCATGTGTACATGGCCAGAGCAGTACCTCTGACAGAGAATCACTTCACTGCCCATTTTTGGTATTTGCGTGACTCTTCTCAAGAGCAAAATGAAAAATTCACTGTTTTCTCCTCTCTAGTCAGTCCTGAAGAAGCCTTTTCACATGCAAAGAGATGTGTCACTAGGGAAAAGAACAGTTTTTCTGATGTCATACAGAGGTTACAGCTCTACTGCTTTCCCACACCATTCCCCAAAGCTGCTGTAGTGAAGGACTGGCTCCAGCTTTGGCAGCCTGTCACCGTCCCAGTGGCACTGGCTGTGTCTTTGAAGAGACACTTCCACTAGTCCAGCACTTCACCCTCTGCCGCTCCAAATACATCACCTCAAGTATCCTCTAATGCATTTATTGAACCCTCCTCTCCACCAGCATCTGCAATGAACTGTAAAACATGCACTGCCAAGCTGATACGAGTGACCCAAAACTGGCTGAAAAAAGGACTAGAGTTTCTGTCAGTGATTGAACAAAATCCAAATCGCAGCTGCCTGCCTGATGCTGGTGACACATTCATTCTTGCCTTAAAGTGTCATGAACAGTTATAAAGCTTTTGCATATTCACATTTTGCTAAACTACTGGTAAAAGTGCATTTTTCTCCAATGCCAGTAGAAGAGCTCTAAAAACTATTCTTATTCAAGCCCAGCTGACTTGAGGAGCTATTTCATAAATAACAACAAAGAAATTCTTTTAAAAATCACTTTACTTTTCCAACAGGTTTTTCAAAGAAACATTTTGATAAATTAGTGAAAGTCAATTAACTATATACCTGCCAAACTGATAAAAGATATCAGATAACATCTATGGTAATATATATGAGCGTACCATACTTATTCCAAGAGTTCCAAGCATATCTAGAGAAACAGTAAAAAGTCAAAGCCAGCACTTTCAATGTGTCATTAAATATCCATCAAAAGTTTAGTCTGAGGCAAGATGAATCCTCCCCCTCATATCAGAAGGCATCCAAATCACTGATAGCTCTTAGAAGAGCCATTTCAACTCTTTGTATCTGAAGAAATCAGCTTTAAATCTACCTAATTATGATCCTGTCAGTCATAAAAACTCTTTTTGAGCTGTATAATAATTTTGAAATAATCTCATTTGGAAAGGACTGGTCATTAAATAGAGAATAAATGACAGATCTGCATCCGGCCAAAAGCTGATATTTGTGCATTAATTTTTTTGTTTTACAGGCTGGTTGACAGGAAGCAAATTAATTATGGGAGAAAAACATAACATGAAAAAATACTAATGATAATGAAACAGTTCTGTAGTGTTTTTTACCCTTGGTCAAGACAACTGGATGTGAGCAAGTTAAATTAAGGAAACAAACCGATACTTTCCTGGTTAACATCTTGCCCAACGTGCAAGAGTAATTTGTACCTGAAGCATTAATCACAGTCATGCTCTACCAACCAGAGAGATGTGGACATATGGACACCATACCAGAGACCACAGAGAGGTGACTCTGGCTTCACCTAAATTTCACCCACGCATGAAGAGGAAAATAAACCAGGAAGAATGTCTTCAGAAAGACAGGCTCAGCCACCTATTCAGCAGGTCACAGAAATCATAGAGCATAATAAACTTGCACTCCTGAGGAGGATCAAATCGTGCTAGCCCAGAGGACACTCAGGGTGCCCTCCTAGGATTAGATGCAGAACCCAATACATCTAATGTAATCTGACAGGATAATAAGTATCTTTTTCATATACTACTCTGAGGATGGAGAAGCAATTAAAAATAAATGGTGTCACTGGTGTCACTGGAACAGGTGCTTGCTTGTTGGGATCTGATGCAAAGTCAGCCCTGGCTGAACGAACAAGTCACCCTGAAATGGAGCATGAATTCACACAGATTCTACTACAATTTTTAGCTACTTTTAATGCCTTTCCCACAAGTAAAAGGAAGAACGATATATCAGGGAGCTTTACTAAGCTGGGTGGCTATTCTCACCAGGCAGAATAAAAACCTCTCTGAAATCTCTCAAATTGGTTTTCAGGATCATGAGAATGACCAGCCATTTTAGATTTAAAACTCTGTATAGTATAGCCTTACAATCTGGTTTAGAATATGACCTCAGAAATCTTCTGAGTTGTGCTCAGATGAAGTAATTTCAGTCTTCTGAAGACATTAAGGTGAAAAGAGAAAAGGACAAAATAAGTTGAGAAGGAAGAAAGGAAGAAAAAATAGAGAAAAGAAAAAGATTATATCATAGAGAAGCTCAAGCAAACTACACAGGAGATAGGATACTCTAACACATGAATTGCTCCTTTATCCCACCTGCATTACATAGGAACCTTAAAATAACTGGAATTTGATTTCTATTAGCTTGGAACACTTTCTCTGATATCAGTTCATAAATTCTAAGTCATAAAAGGAGAAATAAACCCATACTTAAAAAGGTAACTTCCAAGAACACAAAATATGTTAATCTGTTTTACATCCTAAACAACATGTATCATGGAAAAGCTGCCTTAAGGAGACTCTAAAACTCTCTGTCCTAAGCTCCACAGAAAATAATTATATTTAACAGAACAAAGCGTAGGAAAAAGAGTAGGTTTGCATGTTTGAATAAAATAAGTGGAAGCCCTGACCAATTTCACACAATGTAATTAACAGTGAACTATCTGCTAGGAGTAATGCAGACAGAACAAGATCTAAACAGATCATGAGTCTTGTCACCAATTGTTTAATTTCTGAAGACATTCTTTACAGCTGAAAGCAAATGCAAAACAAAAGAAAAATTATCTTTTGTTTTTTGTATTTTGTGGAGAAAAAATGTATTTTTGTGAGGAAAAAAAATGTGCAGGTACTGAGTAACTGTACCAGTGCAGGTACTGTACTGTTAATACACTATCTTTTCCATTGAAATGCATTTTGAAAAATGAAAAATAAAAGGTAGGATAGGTAGAATTTCTTCTTGAGCAAGTTTATTGAATTAGTGACTTCCCTCTCTGGCTTCAGATGCTGAATGGATTTGCAGGAGGTACACCAGGTCATTGCAGTGTCCAGCTAAGAAACTTCAATTACAAGTGTATTCCTTCTTTTGATGCCAAAATAAAAATTACTGCAAATGGAGATCAACTGAAAAATTAAGAGGTTTTGTAGTTCATTCTCTGTATCACCCAAAACCAAGTGGACAACAGTCACCCTAGAATCATTAGGGTTGGAAAAGATCTTAAGATCATCGAGTCCAACCATTAACCCAGCACCACTCTGTTCACCACTAAACCACATCCATGAGCCCCATATCTGTATGTCTTTTAGATACCTCCAGGGATGGTGATTCTACCACTTCCCTGAGCAACTTGTTTCAATGCTTCATAACCCTTTCAATGAAGAAATCTGACCCTCCCCTGGCACAACCTGCAGCCATTTCCTCTGTCACTTGCCATGTGGCAGAAGAGACTGGCTACAGCTTATTACAGGTGGTTGAAGAGAGCAATAAGGTCAGCCCAGAACTTCCTGCTTTTCAGACTAAATAACCCCAAGCTCCCTCAGTCATTCCTCAAAGGACCTGTGCTCCAGACCCTTCACCAGCTCCACTGCCCTTCTCTGAACATGCTCCAGCCCCTCAATGTCTTTCCTGAATTAGGAAGCCCAGAATTAACACAGGATTAGAGGTGCAGCCTCAAGTGTGCTGAGTACAGAGGGACAATCACTGCCCTAGTTCTGCTGGCCACACTATTGTTGATACAAGTCAGGATGTCATCAGCCTTCCTGGTCACCTGGGCACTCTCCTGGCTTATGTTCAGCTGCTGCCAACCAGTACCCTCAGGTTCCTTTCTCCTGGGCAGCTTTCCAGCCACTCTGTCTCCAGCCTGCAGTGCTGCAAGGGGTTCTTGTGACCCAACAGCAGGACCCAGCACTTTGCCTCAGTAAACTTCATACCTTTGGCCTTGGCCAATTGATCCAGCCTCTCCAGATTCCTCGGCAGAGCCTTCCTATCCTCCAGAACATCAACACTCCTGCTCAAATCGGTGCTGTCTGCAAACTGACTGAGGGTAGACTTGATCCTCTAGTCCATCATGTTGACAGGAAGCATTTTTATGCCAAGTGGAATAGTTGTTTTGTAAATAGAAATCTTCAGTTGCTCTTTAACAGCCTTGTTTTCAAAATCTGAGCATCTTGTTCTGTTTAGACATTTAACTATTATGCTTGTCACAGTTTGTTTATTAAATAGAAACCAGTCAATATAAACCTTGCTATGTTCAGAACCCACGCAGCACAGAGAAAATCTCCTCCATAATAAGCCAGGGGCAAAGCACTTCCAAGGTAAATGAATGTAAGGATGTACTGTAGTATGCTTATTTAACAGTGCTGCAAAACCCAACTTAGTGAAATAGCACAGTAGTTGAAAGAAAGATTTATAAAGCAACAGAAAAAATCAATTGTGGGCCCACTTTCGCAACCAGAGAATAATGATCTAATGAAATTGAAGGCAATGCATGCAACACACAATAATTGTTCAATATAAATAAGTATTGTACACAATTATATTTAATCTGTGAATTGGTTGAATTCTAAAGCTTTGCATGTTAACAAGAAGATTCAGCTCCTCTCCAGGATACAAACCCTTATTCAAAACAATCCAAACAATATCTCAAGAAATCACAAACACTACTCAGGTATCATCATCTACGTGTTATAGGACAGAATTGGTCAAAGACTCCCTACAATCAAGAAGTGAACCAAACAGGCTTTGCCACTCCTGTCATACAGAACAGCAAATTCTTCCAACCCAAATCCAAGCACAAAAGAACAAGTGCCTTCATTATTTTTTATTACTTTATTATTACTCCGAGGAGAAATTATCAAAACACCATCACTGGAACAGAATGCAAGACAGAATCTGCCTTGAAAACACACACAAACAGAAAGCAAGAAAATCCTTCCAATAATCATCAGAGAAAGGCAACATTGGAAAAAAAATCATCATGACAACAGTTTTAGTTCTAGCTTGGGAAGCATGGAAAGTAGGTACCATTGCTTCCGTTTCCACCTTGTTCTCTAGTCCTTCTCAAGAGAAATGGCCAAACCCACAGCCAGAGGTAGGAGCCATGCCAGTTGCTACCACTGCTTCAATGGATATTGGAAAAGCCAGTGAGACAAGGATAATTCAGGGCATGTGCAAACTCTGTAGGATCCCTAGCATGACTATCTGCACCAATAAGCAGGAGAAGAGGCTCAAGTTGAGCCTTGAAGAGCTCAAGTTACCGTTAGTAAATCAAAACAACCTTGGTTCAAACAGTTTGGATAGCACAGACAATCCCTAATAGTTTTAATATCTTCTGTTTCCCAAATTGCCATTTTTAGAGTTTATCAGTCAATTCCAGCAATTGGTAAGCCTTAACTGATGTTACATCAGAGGCTAGCCAAGATTTATTCACAATAAACCAGCCATTAAAATGTGCTATTTTCGAATTACAATAATCAAATTTTATAGATTCAGTGTCTAATGGACCCACAGCAAGACAGGCGAAATTCCCAGACTGCTAAGCATATCCTCTTAACCAGCCTCATCCATCAGGGCTGCCTAGCAATATTACTGTGTATCTCTCAAGAGAATTGTTTCTATCACATACACAGCACAAACTGCAAAGCTTCAACTTTTCACAGTCACTGCTACATTTTTTTATTCCTTTAATTTCAATCAGTTGACATTCCTTTTAATAGGATGGGTAGTATCAATCCCTCCAGCAATCCCTCCAGAGAAAATATGCAAAAAAGCCTGATTTTCTACTCCCTGATTTATTTTTGTTACAAAGCCCCCAAGAGAAGTAAGTACATCAATAAAGGGTAAGGTCATTTTGGGAACATATGCAGTAAGTATTCTCCACATAATGAGAGTTTAAGGAATGTTTTAGAGAAGAGGAACCTCACGTTGAATTACAACAAGCAGATCAGAAAGGCTGCATTTGTGTACCCGAACAATCCAATCACAACAACAAAGAGAGATGTAAGCTTTGCTGAAAAACACCATTTGCAATATACCTTAGGGATTTGTCTCTCAGGCTACAAAATGCTCTAGACTCTAAAAAGTTTTCCTCCTAGGTTCTCCTCCCCTCTCTTAAAAACTCCAGTTTTTGACACAAGCTCCAAAACTTTCCTGCCAGAGAACTTTTCTAGACCACGGTTCTATTTCAGGTGTATTTTCCCTTAAAACAAAAACATGGAAATTAAATTTGCCGAAGAAATCAGCCATTAGCGAACCATCAGTGAAGCTCTTCTCAAATCAACAGTATCCTTCCCACCAACATTCTTCACAAATTCAATCAGTTAAAACCAAAAAAAGAATTATAGGCTTATATATTTGATGTACATTTCATTAAAAAAAACCAAAACCAAATCAAAACCAAACAAGAAAACCGAAAAATATAATCTATTACCATTCTGTCTCAGCACATCCTGCAAATGTAAGCACCTCTTCCTGAATGTCAGAGAAAGTACTCACACAGCAGAAATGTAAGAATGCAGTAACTCTTGTCTTACTTATTAAAAGTGCTTAGCCCAAGTTCTAAATATATGCCATTGGCAGCAATTGATTTGTGACACTTCAGTCAAGTTTGTGATGAATTTAACACATAAAGGACCCCAGTTTCATCATGTAGAGAAGGACCCAACGTTCGAAGGTAGCAGCTGCCAGCACTTGGATACTGTTATTAGAAATGGTTTAGGCAGTTTATACACACAGCATTTATGTGCCTTCTGGTTCAGGCATTAGTAGCTAGATCACGCACTTGAATCACTCTGTGAAAGGCACCTTAAAATAGAGCTGGGGTCTGGGTTCACTTCTATCCCTGTAAATGCAGAGCAGTTTAATTGACTCTTATGTTTAAAGTCTGAATTTAGTGTTAGAATTAAAGGTGCTGAATTTAGTCTTGGCTCCTCTAACACAATCCAGGCGGGGACAAGACTGTCACATGTGAACCAACAAAACACTGAGCAAAGGCAAGTTGTCTTTGGAAAGGCAGATTGCTGTAATCCATATAAAGAGACAGAAGAAATTAATCTCTCAGATGGAAAAAAAAAAATAAAATCCCTGCTTGTGTATCACTTTTGCTCAGTTTTCTTTTCCCTTTGAAGAATAAAAAGTAAAGAAGGTGAAGTCCTTCCTTGGCTAGGCCTCCACAGCTACCCAGAACAAAATGAGTAGCATCCATTAGTTGATTGATATTAGTTGATACAACTAAGAGGAAACAAGCTGTAGTTTCTGAGTGTGTTGAAGTTGTGTGCAGCACATTGAAGCCAATGAGCAGAAAGACTTTCCCCTCATCTGACCTAGTTCTGTCAAAGATTCACACATGGAGACAGTGGGTGTAGAGGTGACACATGCAGTATCTTCAAAAATTTTGGAAGCCAACACCTCACAGTGAAAGACACATAAGACCTTGATGCGGAAAGGAAAGCTGTCTGAACTCTAGAAAATTCAGAGATTATCAGAAGGCTGCCCAGACCTGTACAACGAAATGAACAAAACCAAACCTAAAAACAATTCTGGGAAAAAGTGCCAGAAGGACAGTCGGTTTCAGGACAAAGCTACCTGATGCTGCAAGTATATTCCATTTGAAAGGAGATACAGATTTAAAGAATCCTCTTGGGTTTGGGTTGTTTTGGGTTGTTCTTTTTTTTTTTTAAGCAGCATGCAAAAAGTATTTTAAAAACCCATTATAACTGAAAAAACATCATCAAATTTTCTGAATTCTGAATTAGTGCTGTCTGCAGTGTGACAGGTACAGCATAAAAAGGCACCACCCCGAAAGAGTTTTCACACAAAACGAACAAACAATAGCAGAAATAAGCATCAAAGACTCAAAGAAACATTAACCTTTCATTAAATTATTCTAAAATGCAAATGTCAATTAGCTCCTTGGTAGGTTCTGCACAAACACTGGAACAGGCTGCCTCAGAGTCCATCCTTGGAGCTACACAGAGCATGACTGTGCACATGCCTGAGCAACCTGCTGTAGCTGACTCTGTTCTGAGCAGGGTCATGGACCCAGAGACCCCCTCCCACTCCAGCAATTCCGTGATCAGACAGGAAAGGATTTCTGAGAAGTTATTTAACAATGATGGGTTTTTTCATACAGTGGATCAGAGAGGGTGCTCTGTAAAAAGTTAATGTCTTTAAAAACACCCCAAACAGAATACAACTGGGAATGAAGTGTACAAATTATTTTAAAATTAGCTTGGTGAACAGAAGTGGGAATATGACCCAGGAGCAGCATTGGTCATCACTAATGAACATATCCATGGAGGAAGCTTGATGGTGAGGAGCAGCAAAATGAGACTCACAGTTTGGAAATGAAAGGCCCCAAAAACTAATCACCTACTTAAAATAACAGAATCAAAAGCTAAAAGACATATACAACTATGGCAGGTGTCTGAGGCAAATAACCCAACACTGCCAACACTCATCTTTCTGATCATATCACTAATTTCCTTTGTAGTTCATAGGAAAGCCACTGTGTCATAAGGGGAATGCATCAAACAGGAAACAGAAGGGACAGCAATCTTAGGTCAAAAGGCATCAGTGACCTTTCTTGAGAAAGTAAGAAGTGCTCTTGATAAGACAAAGCCATTAAAGAATTGGAAACTATGTGATACACCTCAGTATTCAATTACTGAAACTTAACGGGGCTTGGCTCAGGCTTACAAAATAATTGATCTAACACAAGGGTCTTGCTCAAAACACACCACCAAAAATAACTTGAAAAAGTAAGCTTTATGTTGTTAAGCTAACCTCCAAAACCAGAAATTCAAAATGAGAAACCATTTCTTCCTCTGTTAGCTGCTCTTCCCAATAACACCACAGGACCGTGGAAATTAATTCATGCCCTTATATAACACACATATGTTCCTTTCCACCCCAAAAGAGAAGTTTTGTTTGTTACCTCTTACCGACAGTTATTTTGACAGTTCTTTTCTGAGAGTCCATCCTCATCTTCTCCCATAATATCCACTGCCGAAAATATCAGTGCAACCAGAATTGCAAAGCAGCATACCAGTGCAAAGATCACAATGCATCTTTGCTGGGACTGAAAGAGATTAAGATTAAAAAAGTTTTAATGGCATGAGCACATTCTAGTCAACGACTTGAGACTCTAAACTTTTACGTAAGATCTAAATTTCTTTGAAGATCTTACAGCCGCAGCTGTCAACATGAAACACACCTCAGGATGAAAACACTCTCAAAACTGTCCTTCATGTATCACCTTGAGATGTATTTTAAATCTCTCAGACATTGTTAAATAATTCATGTCACAAATGATATTCATAATTTAAACTGCTTTCTGTTTGTACCACAAGGAAAGCATTATGCATTAAAATAATGACTCCAAATTAACTACATATTTTCTGATTGCACCTCACGGGTGAAGTACACATTTAGGATGGCACTTTAAAGTTTTGTTGTGTTTGGCTGAAATAAAGCATGTCATTGCAAGAAGATTGAAGAGCAGTGTCTTTTTTTCTATTGCTACAAAAAGTACCTGGCATTGTCACAGTCACTCAGAAATTTTTGGAAGTCCTTGCCCCACAATATTTATAATATAATGAAAACAAATTCACAGATGATATATAAGATTCAATGAAACAATGAGAGACTGTTGCTCAGTGAGATAGGCAATGCCCTCCACATATCAGATTGATTATTAAGACATAGCATAAAATGTGAAACCTTCTGAAGACAGCCTTTTGTCATGCAATTTTACATTGCTGTATAAAGTATATTCTATTCTGAAACCAAATGTTGAAACAAATATATTGCGCATTTTTCTAATGAAGTAAATTTAAATAGGACTACATACATATATAAAAATATCAATGTCTAACTTCTGTTGCCATAGTTATTCTTAATTTTCATTACTGCCCTGTAATCAAAATGTCACATAGAGGAAAAAGCCTCATAAAGGAATGGGAAAGTGGGAAAGCATGAAAAATATAAGGGAAACAACTTCACACTTGCAGTTGATAACCAATTTCAGAGTATTTCCATTGCTCCTGATACTTTGTTTAAAATGCAATAAGTTTCAGAGTAATAAGAGTAATAACTCATACACCTAAATAAAAGCTCTAACTTTCTTTTTAAATAAAAAAACTTCCAAAACTTCCCAGCTAGTGCACTTCTCAGGAGAAACATGCTCATGTTTCATTTCAGAATAGACCAGATATAAAGATTTTATCTCAATCTGTGAAAATACAAAACACAGCAAACAACTTCTTCAGAGAAACAGGAAAAACTCATCTGAAATTTAGTGACAAATGTATCCTTTAACAGTAACACTGATTGTGTGGTTCAGGCTATATGCATATTTAAAATATAATGCATATTAATCACTTTTATACATTTCAAATAGACACTTAAATCTGTATTTCTAATACATTAACTAAAATCTTACAAGAATGCAGCATAAGAAAAGGTTCTTCAGCCATAATAAAACCAATTTATGAAATAAATAAAATTTGTAAAGTTTTTTTTCCTGCTGCAAGGTATAATCATGACAACATTTGAAAAGAGTGGGTGTCCAGAAATAAGGCTGTACTGTGGGACTTAGGAGAATACTGTTAAACACTGTCTCATTGCCTCATACTTCTGCTCCGGAAAATTAAGAAGTGCCAAAGAAAAGCAAGTATTCAGGTCTGGACACTGCTCAATGCCATTTCTTCATCAGGCACTTCAGACTGCAGCTCAGATGACCATTGTCTCATGCAGTACTGCAAAGTGTGTTCACAGAAATTGTTTGATGCAGGATCCTCCATGCACTGATGTATCACCATGGCAGCAAAACAGCAAAGCTACTCCCAGAGCCAGCAAACCAAAAAGAACCTGGGCTTGTTTTCTAGTCCCTAAGAGCAGGTAATGTGACCCAGCAGGGCCCACAACAGCAGGGCTCTTTTCCCCCCCCAAATCAGGATAATTGCCGCCATTCTACTCACTGGAACTAGTTCTGAGTAACTCTGGATAAATTTGGAGCACAAGCACCCTAGCTGCCACGTGGTGTGAGAGACTTCATGCTATAGCTCCAGGGAGTAACTCTTCTTTTTATGCTGCAATGCAAGCCGTACAACTACTGGGAATAGTGGGATCACTGGACCAGCGGGGAACACAGCAGCCTTCAAGGCTGGGCCAGTACACACAGATTCAGCAGGAGATGCTTCACTAAAAGGTGGCCACAGTGTTTTAAGTCTAGAAACCTCACCTCCAGAAACTTCTCAACCTTCTTAAAGCTTGAAGACCAAATCCATATAACATCTACAGTGTACCAACAATAACATGGTATCACAAGAAGGAAGGGGTGGGGGGGGGGAAAAGGCAGCTGCAACAGATGCTTTAAGTTCAATACCAGGAAATATTATGGTAGCAATTTCTAGGTGCTCATATTAAAGCAATATGGAAATGGGAGGTCAAAATAATTCTGAATGGATCCCCTTAATCTAGCATTAATTTCCACTTCACATAATTTTGGGGAACATATTCAAGGTTTCTTGACTCCTATGTTGTAGCTGAAAACAGTATGAAGTTTAAATCCCTGTTCTGTCATGTACACAGCTTGTCAAGCTCTGCAGTCTACGAGTACTGCTCCCTGTAAAGCAGCACAAACTTAGCACCATCAGTAAGACCACTGCTGTTCTACTAGCACTAAAATACAGACAGAACCACACAAACCTATTTTACTGCTCGTATTTCACAGATCTTTTATATTATGCAGTTGTCTTTGACAACTATAATGGATTAATTATTTCATCTTTTCTTAAGTAACAGCTTAACAGTATGGTTACAAATAGCATAGGGAACATTTAAATCAACATTCAAAACCCCCTGTGACTACAGTAGTTTCTCTCTGGAATAAGGATAGCACCTAATAGTAAATAAAATAAAGCAAAAAGGTTCGCAATTCTCCTAACTCTACATTTTCAGCCAGAGGTCTGAAGAGTCAACCAAAGAGGAGCAGAAAAAAATTATAAAGAATAATGAGGATTATAAAAAGTTTCACAGTTTATGTTGAACTTACTCCTGCTGAGTGGTGGGTTTTTCATTGATTTTAAATCTATGTATTACATTATAAATTAATGTTTGGAAATTGCTTACATTAAAATTCATATTTATACTAGGAAAGAAAAAATAAAAAATAGCACCTTGCATCAAACAAGTCTTCTGAGCCTATCTTTTCACAACTGTAATAAGTCTTTATTTTCACACACTTTGCCATAATGCTGACAATTTTAAAAAAAACCTTTTCCTAACTGAAACAGATTAAGACAAACCGTATCTCTGTTCTATTATACCATCCATGCATGCCTTTTTGTGTGTGCATGTGCAAGTAATAGCAGGCTTCATGAAAGAATCCAAAATCAAAGAGCTCACACCACTGACAGACTAGAAGGGACCCGCTAGGCTGCCCTTCAGACCCCTGCATCAGTGGGCTGGGGCAGAGTGTTTGATTCTATCTTGATGCACATCCCCTTGGCAACTGGGATCCCTCTAAGCTTATCAGATGCCTCAGGGTTCAAGCTTTCAGTCTTCAACCCTTACTTACAGAATACAGGGTTGTGAGAGATCTCTACAACTTATGCAGTCCATCTGACCATTTATGTAGTTAATTTGTACAAATATTAATTCTAACAGATACTTGTTTAACATGTCCTCAAAAATCTACAGTTGAAAGAGATCCTTAGCCTTTTCAGGCAACCCCATCCCATATTTAAGCACTGATGCCTAACTCAAGTCTCTTCTGCTGCAACAATTCTTTTTTTCCTTCCCGTACTCATGGAAAACAGCAAACAGAGCATTCCATTCTCTCTTTTACATATTTAAAGGTTGATACAGATGCTAAGAGGCCCAGGGCCAGACCACCTACTAGCTTGACTGTACTGATATACAAGCCCAGAAATTCTGTTACATGAGAGAAAGATTTATTCAGAGCTTACTGGAGATTGGGAAAGAAACTCCTGCAGGAACAAGGAGAATCAAAATTACTGACAGTAAAGTGTATTTATTTCACCTGATCAACTAGCTTAAACAATAGCTAAGTTACAATAAATCCATCAACTAAAACAAAGCATGGGAAACTTTTCATGCTGTTATACCTCTAGGGAGAGAGTGAGAAGAAAAGCAAAATCTGCAAAATGGGTATACAGTACCATACTATTCAGACAAAAGTTTAATCTGGGAAGCACCTGCTTGTTTATTATTAAGAAAAAGGATAGCCTATGTCAATTAAGGCTATCAAAGCCTGTGAAACCCATGCAGAATTGAGAATGAGAGCAAAAAAAAAGTCCTCCATCTTTACTGCACTCACATTGCTCAAAAATTGTTAAGAACACTTCACTTGCTCCTAAAGCTTTCAGTTTCTTCACAAACAACAGGCATTTCTGTCAGACTGAGATTTGATCAGGAACTTACTCTTCCTCCAGTACAGTACAAGAATGTCCTCTCCCAAAGCAGGAGCCATGAAATTGCAATGCTGAATCTACTGAGAAAACTGACTACAAAATAACAAAACATGTCATGGCTTTGAACTTGTACTTCATTTTTTTATACCTATTTAAAGACTGAAGAAGGCAATACTCATACACCACAATAATGCCGAATTTATATCTGCTTGTCAGAACTGCTGAGGCACTAAAAGGCAGGCTTTCACATCTTTGGTCATTTTATTAGTGTGCTATTTCCTGCAACACATGTGAACACAAATGTGACAACAAAAACACTCATCTGCAACACCTGTAACTGCTCAGAGCCCTTAAAGAGCCATTTATGAGTCAGGTTCTATGTCATGCTACAATACTCCTGCCAAAGACAGCAAGGAACTGGACTTGAAGAATTAGCAATCATTCCTGCCCTGGATTACCCTTGGTTCCTAAAGTCATCACGTGTGTTTATCAGAGAAAAACATTACTATAAATACTATTTCCCCTTGATCTGGAATCCGCATACACTAATAATCTTCATTGAGGTCTTGAACCTCCCAGCTAGTATGATTAATGCAAATTAACACCTGAAATCCTCTTAAAAATAATAGAAAGGAACAGATTGCTAAAGTAAGTTAAATATTTTAAAATTGGCTGCTCCTAAGTAGATGTTTAAGGTAAAAAACTAACAGAGAATCTTTAGGACTCACCTCAGAAAATGCTCAAGCCTGAGTAAAGTGTCAGAAGTCTGGAAAAATCAAGTATTACCCATATTCAAGAAAAGCAGATGGTAGAAGTTGGGAAACAATAAGCTAGTTATTTAGCTTTAGCCTCTAGAAAATATGTAGATATCTAGAAGGTATGAATACTGTCATGCAAAAGTCACACTGATCAACTGTGATTTCTATCTTTCCAAGTCACAAGCCCTATTATCCTGCTGGAGAAGCTGAAAATAACTTATACTCTCACCTTTAATAAAAACTTCCTTACAAACCAAAGCAACTATGTCCAAATTATTACAGGAGAGGTGTAAAGCTGGTTGAAATATCAAGCTCATTGCAAAAATGGAAGGACGCTTTAGAAAAGACTCAGAGAGTTCTGCTGTGTATCTGTTTTTGTTCATGTCTCCATTAATAATCTAAGTTATGTTGTAGAAATGAAAAGTGCTTATTAAGTTTTCAATCAAAACCAAAGCAGTACGAATTAAAAGTATGCTGGAAGACTAGGCTAAAATGTAGAAATATTCTTGACTCTTTAGGGAGCATGTCAACAAAAATAGGTTACATTTCAATAAAGGAAAAGAGCTACAAGCAGGTAGGACCAACCAATTGCATATATACAGGAACTGAGAAATCACTAGGAAAAAGAGTAACCAAAATTATTAACAGACTGGAACAGATGCTTTAGGAAGACAGAACAAAAAAAGGTAAGAGTCCATAGTTTGGAAAGAAGAAGAAATATGACCAAGGGGTACAATATCTACACATGAACATCAGGTATAGTAAAGGCAAAATCATTCACCATACTTGCAATACCAGAAATAGTGGATGTTTACTGAAACTTCCAGGAGTTAAGTTTCAAAGAGATAAAGTACCTTTTTAATGATGATGATATTAAGCATCTGGAATTTGTTGCCACAAGAGGCCATGAAAGCAAACAGGACCAGGAGGTTTAAAAAGAGAACAGACAAAGCCTTCAAAAATACATCTTCACCAGATCCCAGAGAAAACAGGCTAGGATGTGCCCTCTGCTAGAGATGATGGGAAACATGCCATTCACTGGTAGGCCCACTGTACAAGACTAGACACGCTGTGAATCTGAGCTGCAGAATGTATTGTCTACATTCTTAAATAGTTTCGCTTTTCCGTAGAAGGAACAAAGAGTTGTATCAGAGAACATCCTGATCATGTCATATCACGTCACATCGTGGTGACTTAAGACTTCTACATCCTGCTGTAATGCCTGAACTGCATGCAAGGCAAAAATAACCCTACTTCAAGTTGGCATATTTTGTTCACCTTTCAAGACTGTGCACACTTTAAAGCAAAATCAACAATAAATATTTAGTCCTACAGTTACCCACGGAAACAAAAGAATCACCAATTAATTCTCCAAACTACACATCCTTTTATGCGTTTTCCAAGAAAATAAAAAGATACACTGTCCAGCAGTCCCCCTGTCTGCCCAGTTTCTTTTCAATCTCTATTTGATTTATACAAAAAGATAAATACAATATAATTATCTCAGACATTTTACAAGATCCATGAGGAGGTAGACTTGGCTGAGAAAGACCCAGGTAAGTGCCCGTACCAAGGGAAAGGCAGTCTGAAGGTTTGCCTTCCACCACAGCAGAGGCTGAGCAACCTGCATCCTCATGGGCAGGGGTGGGAGGAATCCCTGCCTTGAGGGGGTTGTGGTCCCTGAGCACACACCCAGCAAAGCAGCTGCCTTGGCTTCACTGCTCTCTGAACAAACGTTTGATCCAACAGCTCAGGCACATAACGCATGGATAGGCTCATGGCTATAAATAGAAAACCAATAAACTGCTTTGGAAGAAATCCAAGGCTTTGGATGTTACTTATCTGGACCTCCTCCACACAGGGTGCCATACTGCAGAAAGACATTAACATTCAGAACATGAGGTCTGTAAGAAAAAAGGGTTTCCAGCACATAACCGACTAACCTCTGATGCAATTTGTCGACCAAAATTGGCATAAGAGAAGGGGTGAAAAGCCTGGATAAATTTAAGTCTTCAAGTGCCATTTCCCCGAAATTGGGCCTTGACTTCTCATCATGATATATCGACTCAGCATAATGTAAAGCAGTATTATAATCTGGCAAAGTCAAAAAAATACCATTGTCTACCCTAAAAATAACACCCACTCAAATCTAATGTCTCCTGCAAAGAGAAAAAGAAAGAAAAAATGTATTGAACAATCTGAACCTGGCCTCAACAGCCAATTCAGAAGACTATTAATACTTCATCAGTATGAAAAAAATCACTGCAAATAGGATTTCTATATTCCAATATCTCTTTATGCACCTTTAAACCTGGACCCTCTATGTAAGGACTCCTACTGCCACTAGCATTACTGTCATTACTTCACTAGGACAAAATCAAACAAACAAAAAAAAAAGCACCAAAAATTGTGTTACTAACAGATATACACATACTGTACTTAATTTTACATATTAGATCTTTTATGTACAGGTAACAAACCTTCTATGTACAACTTTATTTTACAAATATAACTAAAAACTGAACTTTTCAGAAATCAGGTGAAACCCAGCAACTAATCACTAAGCAAACAAACTTTTGGTCTATTATTTCCCATCAAGAGGTGGATCCCATAAGGCAGCATTTTGAGAAAGAATGCAATCAATAAATACAAAGACCAGTCAAGATGCAAACCATTAATATATCACAGAATAGTCCATTTAAAATTGATTAGAACCATCAGAGGACAGCTGGCTGGGGGGGATATAGTAGATGATAAAAAGCCTGCCCTGTAGTCTGGAAGTTCAATTTCTAGCAGAAAATGCTCTTTCAAATTTTACACCCTTTAAGTATCCTTCTAGAATCTACAGCATGCAAACCAAGCAGTTGGAAAGCCCTGCTCTGAACTGTAGGCCTACTCCTCTCAACACCTAGCTTAATTCTGATGTTGACAGTCTTAACTCCTAATGAAAAACCGCACTGAAATATCAGAATCTCTAAAAATCAGAATCTGCCATGGACACAAAACAAGGAGTTGCAGTGACGTGCCATATTGCATCTGTCTCTAGCCAAAAATTCTCTTATTTTCAAAATCAACAGACAAAAAAAAAGTAGTTGTATTACTCTCTTTTCCATACCTTGCTGGCATACATCAAAATCACATTTTTCTACTAACCCTGACTCAAGAATTTCTTCAATCTCTTATGGAATTAACTGTTTACTGTACACATTCAACTCTTAATCTAAATATTAATTACACTTCTACTGAAGTTAAATGGAACATTTTAAGTTAAAAAAGAAGGAGAAAATTGTATTTTTTTCTTAGTTGCTGCTTAAATATGCTCAAAACTTTTTCTCTTAGATATATCAGACTAATTTTAAATGTCTCATCAGGAAAGCGAGGACATCCCTCATTTGAAGTACTTGAAGTCATGCTTTTATTTCAGGTTTTCTTTCAGCTTTTATTTTCATCTGGTCACTTTTGAATACAAAAATTAGCTGGAACACAGAAGAGTCCATTGGCTACAGTGATTCCAGAGTGATTTCATCCCAATTCCTTTGGATCAGTCTGATAAATATTGCTCTGGCAGCACAATTCTGCACCAAACTAGGCAAGACAGCAATAACTAAGCTTCAGCTTTTCAGGTAAGGCTCCTAAAAAAGCAGTCTATAACAGATACAAATGTTCTAAATTTTAACAATAGCCCTGTTATGCTATTAAGGCACGTTGCAGCCTAAAGACAATCTGTTTAGATGGTAACATCCAGATATTCAGTATATTTTAACAGACTGAATACAGAAGAGGAAGCATTTGGGAACAGAGGACAGGACAGGGTGCACTCTGGCAAACTACGGTATTTACCCTTGCATCATCAGAGTTTCAGACTCCCTGACAAAGGAGATTAGCAAAATGTTCGGCAGCTATTTCTGAGCATTTGGAATGTAGATTCTAGTTCCAGAACAGTTACTAATCTTTGTGTGAGTGTCTGTGTGTGTGTGTGTATATATATATATATTTATATATATTCTTAAATATGTATGCTTATACACAGAAACAGACATGTAATAATGACCATTAATACCCAACATAAATCTGTCTCTAAACTACAAAGACAAATTAGCAGTGGGCAGTGTGAAATAGTATCATAAAGGCAGACCAGCCTCTATCCAGATGAATACACTAATTTACATTACAATTACAATACATTACAATACTCTAATTTACAAATGGCAATGCCTCTGTTATGTTTAAAATTAACTATAATTTACTTTGGTACAGTTTGTAACCGTAGAAAAAATTTCTAGCAATGTACTCAGGTAAGTAATGTAAGACTTGCTGACAGCACAGCTTCAACTAAAAGTCACTTTACTTCAAGAAAGTGCTAATAAAGCTTTAAGAGAAACTTAGTGAATTTTTAAAGTAATGAAGAAATTTTATTCACAGTATTTGCATACATCATTTTTGGCACGTTAAATGATCATACATACAGTCTGCTCAAGCTTCATGCACACAGCTTTTGTTTTGCTAAGATACTTTCAAAATGAGACAAGACCAAAAAAAAGGACTAAAAATAAAAAGTTGTGGCTACTGGCACATAGACTCCATCAGGGAGGCTGTTAAACACAAATTTGAGCTCAAGTGCAGTTCTGTAGAATTGCAAATTCATCACTCTACCTGGAGCACGTGTCTTCTTTTCCAAATTAACACGGCAAAATACATTATGTTAAAGCTTTTCAATGAGATTTTAGCATTTAATCCTGTGATTGGAACAGGCTAAGAATGTATCTACCATCAATTACAGCATCATCACATTAAGTTCCTATAAAGCAATAATTCTACAGTCAAAGGCAGGTGGTGCAACTGAACCTGGATATACTAAAGAATTTTGTTACATAAATCACAAATTACCAGTTTCTCTTTCATAAAGTGTAAACAGCAAATTGAGAATATTTCAAGCTAACTTTTTTAAAGTTTGCTTTCACTCATTTTGACAAGAAACACTTAAAGTTTTATTAACTCTGTTATAAATTAACACAAGTTCAGGAAAAGAAATTATCTCATACTGGAAGCATTTAATTTTAGCTCATTCTGAATTTTTAACTACACTGCAAGTACATGTTGCACTAATAGATTTGCCATCTGGCCAAGAAGTTAATTCCATTGTCACAGAGAGCACTACCAATGTGACATTCACAATAGGAATTATATTCTACTGTAAAGAGAGATAAAGGAAAACAGAGGCTTATGATCTGAAGTTCATCAGAGATATAAAGGTAAACTAGTTAATTATAGTGATTAAGTGTATCTGATCTATGCTTTCTTTCCTATGAAAGACTCAAGAGGTAATTTAGGTACCATGGTTTTTATCCTACATAATTCTGTATTTGAATTAAATGACAGTATTCATACTGTATTTTAAGTATTTTAACTCTACTTGATTGAAAATTCCTTTACTGGCTGAGTAATATGTAATATTATAAGTAAAGATGGGATAGCCATATAGACTTCAGCTTCCCTGAATCACAACAAATGAACACATATTTGAATATTTACAAATACAATAAATTTATAAGCACACACAAGTATAGAACAAACAAGCAAATGAAAAAGAGCACCAAGAGAAATAAAGATAAGAAACAAAGAGTAGCAGCCCTTTAAGAACTCCATCTTCTACTTCCCTCTACCATAGTCTCCTTCTGTGTGAGATCTGCACCAGTGTTCTCAGAACTCCTCACTGTTGTAAAAGTATTTTTTCTACTCCAACTGGAGCTGACACACACCATTATGGGTGAAGGAGATAAAGGTAAGAGAATCAAGCTAAGTGGGCAGAGTAAATTATTCCTGGATGTTTTCTTTTTTCACTATTCCAACTATATTCATCCTTTCCCCGTTTGCCTGCTTCACCAAACAGCAGAAAATAATTCACTGCTGTCATTGTCTCACTCCAGCTAACAAACCCCCACTCTGTCATGCCATCTTACACCTTTTTGCTTTCATATGGTGCAGAAAAAGTTGCACCATAAGGACACCAGGTTTCAGAACCAGCAGAAGATAATGGATATCTTGACGGGAGAACAAAAAAATCAGCACCAGCAGGATCTAGTTTCCAAGGGTCAAAGAGATTATTTTTCTAGAGAGAGCTGCAACAAGGTTCCTGCAGCAGCAGAGCAAAAACTACTGTACTCTGATTAACTTTTCACCTCTCACTGGAATCACCAGATACCCTTTCTACCAGGCAAACAGCAATGCTCCCTGCTGTTTCCCCTTTCTGTGCTGCCTTATCTCCATATTAATAAGGCCAGACTCCTTCTGGTATGTTGAGATATCAAGATGTCCTGATTGACAGCATTTTGTCAGGTTTTATTGCAAAGTCTGTTTTTCCTCAGCTGCTACTTTTGTGGAAAAGGCTTTGTCCTACTCTTTTCTTCATTTACTATATTACTGCAGTATTCTACGGAATTAGGCCCATTGCCTATTGTTCCACTATCTAGTCAAAGTATTTGTTTTTATTTTCTTAGTCTGTTTATAGGATAAATAACTTTTAAAAATGTTAATCTCCACAAGAAGATATATAAGGACAATCTATTGTCATAACTGACTGGGCAGACATAAAAAATGTTAACTTGGCTTTCTGTATTTTCTATTTGACCTTCAATGGTTTTTGCATCCAAGCAATTGAAAAACCAGATGAAACAGAGAGCAATGTAAATGAAAACCATTTCACAATACTAGATGGCAGAGAATCTTTCCCCTCAACACACCTTCAAATATCATGACACCTGACTTGAAAATGTCTGGAAGACCTCCTCCTTTGTATTACAAATTGTTTAAGGCAACCAATGAATTTAGAAGTTATTCAAAAGGAAAACTATGAATGCACAAGAAAATACATATTTACATGCACAGCCTTGACCACAAAAGTCTCAGTTCAACAGGAAAACAATCTTAAAGATTAAATATTATATCCAACATATATAACTGGTTAAAAACAAATGAATTCAAGTTTCTATCCAGGGACATGACTGTTTCCATGAAAACCATAAAATGTTCTGGCCTAGCTCATTGTGTGTCTAGTTTTATCATTGTTTTAAAGTAAGCAATCACTACAGATTTTTTCAATGATTGCCAACTTGGAATTTTAATAGTTTTTATAAAATAAAGCATGTAATGATGTTACAGTGAAATTCTGTCTTCTTATTCTCAGTTCTGTAGCAGAGAATCCCAAAAAAGTAAATATAGCAAGAGAGATGAAGACAAACCTTGAATACAAAATGGCCACACTGCAATTTGACATGGTGGTGGCACAAATCCCTCAGTGAAGTTTCAGTGCTCCTGAAAGCAGAGGAGTTGTATTGCACCTCACCAACAGAGGTGATGATGGACCAGACAAAGTTCCAGGAAAGAGTGACTGCATGCCAAAGAGTGCCACTAACCATTATCACCTTTCATCTGACTCTGTCCAGTATTTTTCTGGTGCTGGTGTTTTTTCCCCTCCCTTTATTCTTTGACAAAAAAACTTCTTTGGGAATACTTTCTTAGGAGGAAAAGAAACCAAGTTATTTGGAACAAAAGCCTTTTATGGCAGGCTATCTACTGATGAAAATTGTTATGGGTATAGGATTGTCTTACAATACCTTACAAGCTCTTTCCAAGCTAAAAAATTAAGTACAGCTTAAGTTTTCAATACAGTATCAGGCTGTAACACAGCAAAACATCCAAAGAAAGGTAAAGAGATTTATCACTGAAATTTCAGTCTCAGGGTGACAGTCTCATTCACAATCTTGATGCAGCAACAAAAATTTATTAGAAGCTCTCACTCAAAAAGCAGACATTTTGTTAAATTCTATCAAATTTACACAGACATCTGCATTTATTTTGCCACACTGTCAGAAATGTTCATAAAATAATGTTCCAAGAGGTCTCAAAATATGGAAGTTTCCTCATTTCTCAGCAGCAAAATGCTAACTAATTGCTAGCATTTTGGAAGTCATTTGATATATGTAGATCTTACACTGTCATATTTATTTGCATTTTAAGTTATCTCCTGAAAGCAGTAGCTATGTAACACATGCACATGGTACTTACAAAAACAAGCTTAATCCTAATAATTTTTTCATGTGCTGCTTAAGGCTTAAACATATTCCATATGAATAAAAACCAATACAGTGTTTACTGTGTATTCAGGTAAAATAACCTATGAAATTCAAGCAAAATTGGGTCCATGTTTGTTTTCTGAAAGTGCAACATTTTAACAAGTATAATTTTAAGCCCTGTATGAGGATACATCAAAAAAAAAAAGCAAACTCAGATAGTATAATCTGATGACATTCCCAGATTACTCTGTGTCACCACCTGTATACACTTGTTGAGACAACAGTGAGTCCCACAATTCTTCACATGTGGATTCCCTCTGTATGGGAAAGGTAACTCTAATGGCAACAGGCTTCCTTTTCTTAGTTTCCTTGCTATGTATAAAGAAAATCAAGAAAATCTCCAGGGGTATAAACACACTAGGTATGTGCTTCTTTCACAGCACATTCAAAACAAAATATTCTTTTTTTCTGAGATAATAGATAATATTTGAACAAGACAAAACAGACTTACTGCAGAAGCTATATGAAAGGTCAAGCATCTGCCCACACTATCAACTGATTGATACTCCATGTTCATGTCTGTGTAGAGATTATTTTTTAATTACAGGAATGTATTCCCATTTTAATCTATTAAGAGATTTCCACAAAAACAGTTACACAGAAAGCCGTGCCTCATAAACTAAAAACAGGTTCATTTTGTTGATGACATACACTGAATGAACTACTGGTAGCCATGCAAATCAACAGATGTCTTTGCTGGCATTTGTAAGAGATATGGACATGCACACGTGTGTATGCCCTACAGAACTCACTTCTGGGCAAATGCCATTGTGTATCAAAAGCTCCCAAACTTTATTTATCAAAAAATTGCAACTGCAATGAAAGTCAAGTAAGCAGTAATATTTAATACAGTTAAGGGGGTCAGCTCCAGGTCACCTACCATAATTTTTGTAAGTCATCAGTGCTGTCCAGACTACACCCTAACAAACTTCACAGAGAGAGCTTAATGATCAGGGGTCAAAATTCCATTTTCTTGTGATGGAAAGATACAGGGAATATGCATAGACCTCTCTACAAGCTAACTCTGCAAACATACAGCAGAGATGCTTGGAATATGTATTCTAAATATACAGCTAAGGACAAAATTTTGTAGCAGCTTTGAGCTAAAGGCGTGCGTGTGCATGCATTAGAGACAGAAATGTCCACAAACACACCAAGATATTACACCACTAAAAATGACACTTGCTTTGCAGTAAGCTCAGCACACTTGTTACATTCAGTTAAGGACTCACTGGGGAGAAGGCTGCTCTGAAAGGTTGTCTTTACCCACTAAAAAGCCACCAAGGCAGATTTAAGTCACAGTATGAGCCATGATCAATGACATTTCTCATGTGCTCCATTTTTATACCGATGGCAAACTTTCCCTCTGCTCCTGCCTTTCTTGGCTACTCACCTTTCTTTTTATTGAATTTGCTACTGGCTTTGAAAAAGCCTCTGTGTATGGTAACAATTTTGCCACTGTCTTTAAAAGGAATGAGGCTTAGGTCAACCTTCAGAAAGAATACAGTTGGATTTATATTGCAAAAGCCAAAAATACACTTTGAATAAAAATGTGATAAATTTCCTTCAAATCTTAAAACTGCAACCTTTCTTTTTCAGGGGGTATTAAAATGCAGACGACAATCACATAAAACCCACTTATTGAAAACAACCTTTTCAGGGATAATACACAATTCATTGTTTAAATTCTTTGCCTTTTCTCATGCCTATTCTGTCTATGAAAACTTCAGTTCCCCTTAGTCCTAAAGGCATAATTAGATATACCCCCAAGCCAAAACTCATCCATGTCGCTGAGCTCAAATTCAGATTTTACTAAGGACATAAATCTGTGGCTATAATCTACCATATTCATTTTGCCATGTTCATAACATACAGGCGAGCTCATGCACTTCAGTTTAACATGGTTCTCTGCTAGAGAAACCTCTTGATCCCACTTTGAGATTACACTAAATATATAAAGAAACACTATTAGATACGGTGTAAAGTAATCAACTTGACTATACTTTGAATACAAACACCTTGATCAAAATTTAATTCGTGCTTCAAAGCATCTGGCATTTAATGGAATATTTAGATACTACCCTATTACATATCACCCTATGACATATTACCTAGAATAGACTGCATTTCTCTTTTCCCTTATTGCTAAGACTTTATAACATGTTTATCATTTTTTCTATATTCTTTAGAGACCTTTCAACAACATGCAAAAGTTCTGGAATTTGTTTTTCTTATGAAAATTTTGCTCCTCATGGGGAGACAGCAAATGGCAAAACAACTCCCTTTGTCTACTAGGACTGCAAGGCTCAATTTCTTTCTAAACATTTGCTTGACACTCAGTTGCTGAGCTCTTTACTGAGAAAAAATGAACAATCTGAAAAATATAGTGTAACAGCAACTTCTTTTCCTGTTTGCAGCTGTATTCTACTACCATATACGTACTGCTATAACCTTATAAATTTCATGGACTTTCTTCAAAATTTGTCCTAATATAAGTATGAACAGAACTCGGCCCTTGTTCTTTTTACTGCCTTCGTGACTGAAACTTCTATAAAGTTATTTAGTAAAGATGAAAGCATTTAACTATATGTCATTCTAATATATCTTGCTTCTTGCATGGCTTTCAGCTCAATTCTTACATTAAAAAAACCAACAGGTATACCGGAAGCTAAGCCTGCTATCTCAACTACATATTAATAATGAACTGAGGTAGTTTGCAAAAAGTTATTATAAAGCTTAGCAATTCTGCTTGAGAAACATATAAACTATTTTATTAAACATGAGGGGAAAAAATAATTAGTTTCCATCAAAGCCACCATAATTCAAACTAAAGGAAATTACCTAGCAATTTATAAATTCAATAAATATGTTCACACTTATCCAGAGATCCCTCCAAGGACATTGCATCTATTTGCTTTATCTGCAAAAATTAATATATTACCTTTCTGATGTTTTGTAGCTGTGCAAATTGCTTTGTAGATAGTAAGATTGGCAATTTATCTCTCTGCTATGTAAGAATGGGCTCAGAGACTGTAAATGATTATTTGACAAAAAGCATCTCAAGTTTTTTTGGCTTGATGCAAGAATTTTCCAGTACTCTGTTTTCTGTTAGACTCTGAAGAATCACAAGCTGAAAGAAAGCACCCAGATATTCTTCCTGACTGAAATGAAGATCTACATGCTTGAGACAAAAAAGAAGCTATCTGAAGGCTAAAAAAATTTTAAAAAAGCAAAAAGAAAAGAAAAACAAGAAACTCTTTGAAAAAAATTGCGGTAAGCTTCTTAGTTAAGCATAGGACAGCCACAGCATGTGGTCCAACAGTTGTTTAAAAATATAACTAATGTCTTGGCTGGCACCCTTTTTGAAAAGCAAGCCCTGTCTCCTCTCCAGCCTCTCTGCTGAGCTGCCATAAAGCTCACAGGGCTACTTCAAGGAGGGTACCTAATGTGTAGACAAACTAAGCCACTCTGCTGTGGCAAGACAGGGGAAGAGCTGTGCCCTATCATTATTTAAACAGCTGGAGTGTCTATAGGGCAACACCAAAAAGCCATCAAAGTGAATTAATGTTCACTAGGATGATGGCATTCCAAAGGCAGTTTAGGATAATGAAGTCATTTAAGGCCATCTTTCTGAATAGTAATCTTGGCTTATTGAACAAGGTGATTAAAACTGAGATGGGAGGTAACAGCCAGTGCTGCTAAGAAAAACAATTGAAAAATCTTTATTATTTATTTCTCTAAGGTACACACATGGGCAGAATAGTCAAGAATGTGGTTCCCTTATGCAATATTACAGGTTCCAAACTGTCCTTTTTAGCTTCTCTGACAGAACACTGCTCTGTGGATTAGAATGAGGCAGGTCTATGGGATTAAGGAGAAAATGAAGACAAAAGTTAAGAGTTCACTAACTACAGTGATAAGACAAGTAATTTAAAGAACTACTTTTCTAAAAGCGAAAAGATGAATACTACAAAAATATTACTGATATTTGTTGCTGACTTTGCCTGAAAACAATATATTGACTCATAGGAAAATCTAGCAAAAGGCCCAATGCCACATGCTTCTATCCTCAAGGATGCCCAGGATTAGGGCTTCAGCACTGTCACAGTAACTACTGTAATTGTGCTCACTTTCCACAGCTTTGATGGTGGAGCACAGAGCATAATGAAAAAAAAATTGTCATGTGCATCTGATATTCAAAGAATTCTTCCATAAAGAAGATATGCTCAGATTTCTTTTATCTATTTTTCCCCGTTCATCTGTGCCTGGTATACCTTTATAAATGTAGCTTTAGAAGCATAGCCAAGGAATAAGTCCCAATCTTTTCATATAACAATCACAGTATATTTTGCTATTTCTTCTGCAATATTATTATCTCTTTGCAACCACTCACAGATTTTCCCTCAATTTCAGCAAGTTCCCCGTCTCATCTCTGAAAAGATATCTTTGCCCAGGAGAATAAAGATGCATTGAGGCTTTGTAGCATGCCTCAACACTTTCACTCAAATAGCCAGGAAAGTTTCAGTATGTTCTACAAAATTTTTTTGACTGCTGTCAGAGGTGTCAGAAAACAACATCAAAGTCCCCTGAGAATACAGGAGGGTGCCAAAACAGAAGGAGTAGCATAAGCAATTTCCATTTACCTTTTTAGATTGCCATTTTCAATAAACTCCTGGAAACTTCCAATAGTTTCAGCACGTCCCAGTCCATGACCACAGCTCTTATGGCTTTTATTATGAACTATTCCATCTATAATAACATATAAAAACCTATGCAGCTGTGACATCTAATTCCAAATGCCTGTCCAATATTGAAACAAACCATGCTACTTATAGTGCAGAAAAATGCATATGACATTTCTGACATTATCTGCCTCAAAATTATATTTAAACTATAACCATCTATAAGCAAGACGACAGATTTAGCATGTAAACTTACGGGAGCATCAACTTATTGCCTGGATGTCAGAGGCGAGATGAATTTACAAAAAAGAAAATTTCTTCACATTGTGTATTTTTATACATATGTGGACCCAGAACCTGAAAGTCACAAAGTTCTGCTTCACTCATTTCAAAAACCACAGAAATGGAAGAGGCATGGAAAAAGTAAAAAGAACAATCAAAGCAAAGAATGTTTCTGCATAAAGAAAGATTAAATAAGCTGGTAGTCTTCAGCTTGGAAAAAGACATGACTAACAGAGGAATGTGACAGAACTATAAATTCATAAGCAGCATGGAAAAGATGACTATGAAACAGTTATTAACTGTCTCTTCCAATAAAAACATTAGAGGGCATTAAATTAATTATTTTGGCAAGCTCAAAATGAACAAACAAAAAAGAGTACTCAAGGCATTGTTAAAATGTAGAACCCTATGCCATGAGACACATAGGTAACAGAAGCTTACATAAGTCTGAAAGTGGCTATCTTCTGACTTTTTTTTTCATGGAGAAAAGCCCCAGGAGCTAGTAAAGACAAAAGAGGCCAACTCCAGGAACTGGAAATTACATGATTGGGTCTATGTTCTCCCCACTTTGCCAGAGTCCAGTCAAGACAGGATAAAAGGCTGGCCAGATGTTTAGCCTGAACAATACAGCTACTCCTGAGGTCCTTGGTGCTCTTTTCCTAATCACTCCAAGACTGCATTTCAGGGCAGTACTGCTGTAAGACACACTGCCTGCTCAGCACTAGTAACACAGTCACTTATGGCAAAAAATACAAACACTGAATTTTCTGGAATTTGAGTCCAACAGCTTCAAAGGATTTAACAGAACATTACAGGTCCCAGGCAGGTCCCACGGCTCCTCCTGCTAGCCCACATTCCAGGAGCCCACATCAGCCCCTGCCCCAGTAGGGCTGGGCTCCAGCTCCCCACAGCCCTGCCATGGCTGGATGGGTGGGTTGGGCCAGGATCCATCAGGTCCTGCCCTGACAGACCCTCCAGAAGGAGCCCCATTCCTACTGGACTCTGCTTCCCAGAGGAGCCCCTGGCACATGTGGCACCCTGGCCAGTGATGTCCACTGCACAAAGCAGCCTATTAGCTCCCACAGCAAGGTAATGCAGTCATTGATCCCTCAAAATCTGCACCAAAGGACAACTTCACTGATTACAACATTTAGGGACAAGCCTTGCAGGCAACAAGGGAGAGGTTACTGCACTGCACATAAACTGTGGGTGACAGCAAGGTTTCAGTGCTCCTGCTTTAGGGACCCAGAGTTCTCACTCCTGAGTGATGACATGTAAGCTATCCTAAGGTTTTAAGTGAAGAATGATCATACAATCTGATTCTGTTGTCTTCTGAGCCTTAAACACATCCATGAAGTCACACTCTTTCTATGCCCTAAGACTGCAATAAATAGCAAAAAAAATGTTTAGTTGAACTCTCTTGCATTTACTGCAGTTTCAGAGTGTTTATTAGCTATCAGGTGTTAGGCTTTTTGTGACTCTGAAGTCTCCCTGTCCAGGAAGTTTTTCATGAAAGTATCTTCTCTGAACCTCCAGCATATCTATTCTGAAGAATGTTTTCAAGATTACTTTCTTCTTGCACAGCATTGCACAGTGAACATTAATTTTCACTTTTCAGCTTTATCCAGTCACCATTACAAAGATGTATTACTTGCATAAAAAATTAAAACTTTGGGCTGATCAGTGAATTTTATTCATGACATAGGAAGAGAAGGAAGACAGAGAAAATAATTTACATAAATCTGTCAAAATTTAAGACCATTTGTATTTAATTTATGACAAATATTGTATTGGTTCATTAAAGTTTATGACCAATAAAAACAACAGCAATTGTTACATACAAACAGCACCAAAATGAATTTAACAAACTGGCTCAAATGTTAAAAAATAAAGCTAGAATTAACACTGTCTGATGTAATGCAAGCAACATCTGATAATATTTATTAAAGAAATAATGCAATCAATCTAAATCCAGCTCTAATGTCTTAGTCCTAGCCTTCAGAGAAGGTCATTTTTGCATTATTATTGTATGAGACCTCAGAGCATCCCAGAGCCACACAGTGCCACATGATCTGTGCCAAAACTCAGCTGCCAGCTAGCAAATACATTAGATTTATGAATACAGTAGATTGATTTTCTTTTTCCATTCTACTTTAAATTTATAGAGAAAAAGTGGTGCTTGTCCACTGTAAGAACAGCTCTTATGTCTATGGATTTATGTGATTTCATCTATAAACATTTCATATAAACACAAGGCACAATGCAAATGAATCTTAGTAACTGCAAACAAAAAGGTACTGTGTACTTATTTCAGCTATATGGCCTGCTCTTCTTTCCCAAATAATAGTGGAAGATAAATTAATTTTGGCAGCTCCCCACAGCCACCTGAGAAGTCCCTACTATCTCTGTTTTGCCTAAAACACATTTTATGAATGTTTTTGCTCATTTTGAATAGATTCTGATTACAACAAAAGGAAGAGATGCTCATCATAACTGGAAAAAAAAATGTTAAAAGGATAGGTTTCAAGCTCTTTAAGCTGGTATAATTATGAAAGGCTTGCAAATGTCTCAGGAAATAGGACAAAGCATACACTCAATGCCAGTGGGCAAAGCAAGTTTTTAATGAATTTAATGTAACTGGCACAAAATTCACTATTTCGATCTCATTAAAGTGAATGAAAAAGATCTGCTAGTCCCACTGGAAACTTGACAAGGCTGTAATTGATCCAAGTTTCTACTAAACAGAATTAGCAACTAATAAACCACCTAGGGAAGAGAACTGTCATCAGTGTCTTACGGCTCTGTAAAATGTGTCTGCTGGTGGTTGACCAACACAGAGGAGAAATAAATACAGACAATCCATTGCAGCTGGGCAATTTCTGGCTATTTCTTAAGCCAGTCTCAACAAAATAAAGAAGATTCTAGACTCTTCTGCCTTTTATTAGCACTCTCATGCTCTACATCTGGACTCTTTCTTCTTTATTCAGGTTTGAGGTTTACAGTAGGCAAAGCACTCAGCAGTAAAAATACACAATCTCCATTAATTCTGTGAATAATTCAGCATTTACCTGGCCATAATTTTAGAATCAAAGATCCAGATATGTTAAAAAATAAAACTATTTAAACAGGAAAAAAACTCAATCAAATTTAAATTTTAAAATCAATTGCACACACACAAAAAGAGAGTTTATTAGGTTACCCTTTTAGTGTTATGAAGCAGGATCTCAATTCTAATTTATAAATACATTCTAATGTGTCCACAACAGGACCATATTCTTTGTATCTACAAATGCAAAACCACTTTGTAATTCTTTTCTGGATTACCAGTTTCTAAAATTTAAGAACAATATATAGGCATTAAGACAGCAAAGCATAGTGTCTTTGCCTTCTAAAACATTGATTCTTCAGGCAGGAAGTACATATTCTAATTCAGATGATGCGTGAGATGTTTCCCATTTTCTTCTATGCACTGTCCCTCCTTCTCCTCATTTAAAGGAGAACAACATATATGACACCAATGCTGATTGCACAGTTAGAGTTACATGGATTTCTGAGAGTAACATTAAAATCAGCAAGGAATCTTGGATTTAGATTCTGAAAAGGTTCATTAGTTTAAAGCACCAGTAATTTAAGCATCTTTGTTGTACAGTCTGCAGAAGGAAAACCAGCAGAATTTCCATCTGTTTCTCAGACTGCAAGCACAGGCTGACAGAAAAAAGCTATGAGGAATGAGTCTGTAAGTCAAAACAGCATTCAAAGAACACAAGTGCCCCAACTGACTTTCATGACTGGAGCATAAATTCCAGTGTTTTCTTTTGTACTTTCAGTCTTAGCATACTGTAATTTTCCTTTATGCTTAGCAATACTCTTGCCTTTACGAGTCAAATCACAGATTCCTTGCCAAATTAATGTCTGCAAAACTCTCCATCACAGCAGACAATGTCTTTCACCCCAAAAGTCCAAACATCATGGATAGTTTTCAAGCAAGCAGTTCCCAGAACTGGTTCATTACAAGCGATGGCATTGGCTGGAGGAAAATGATGGGACTGCATGGCCTGGAGCATGGCAGCAATATGAGCCTGGACTGGATAATTTCAGCTGCTTTCAGTAGAGGTGGTCTTGACAAATTCCTGGATAACCCCTTGTACAGCTACAGAGAACAACAGGGATTATGAAGTATCACAGCTATTTAAGCCAGATGCTTTATTCTGGATGATGTGAATGGCCCTTCTGTATTTCCATTCTCAGTCACAGTAGAGCAAAAATTTCTGAAATTAAAAGATATCATGGATATATTTCATTATTTCTGCCTTGATATTTTTGTTGAAACGTTTGTGAATTCACATTGATCACTAAAGAACAGCAGTATGATTCTGACAGTGATCTTCCATGATTTTCAGGCTACTATCTAAATGAAACCACTTAGAATTCAAATACACAATCCTTTCTTGAAAAGTCTGACTGTCTCTTGCATGATTTTTCGACGAGCACTAGGTGATTCACAGCTATCATGATTCATCACCAAGACAAACTGAAATAATGAACTGTATATGCTAAGATCAACATTCTTAAAGGTAAGCACAAGAAGACGCAGTCTTAATATTTTAGAGTAAATTCCCATACTTCCTACTTCATGCAAATATCATCCCAGGACTTTTTGTTGAAGGTTCAGCAGAACTCAGAACTCTTTAAAAATTATTTTGTCTTGGCAGTGAGCAAGGAAAACTCTGTTCAGTTCACGAGATCATTTGTCATCAGCCCTAACTGCAACACAGCAGGATTGAATTTGTGATCTTGACAATAGCTTACAGACTACATATGGGTATTCCAAAGCTTGAGTTCATCCATTTTTTTCATCCATTTTCTGTGCTAGGAAGAAAAACACAGGCCATTTTTCTGACAACACTCACATGTTTTGGTGGCAAAGATCTGATTGTACAAGGACCCTACCTCCTCCCTCCCTTCTCCACTCCCCCAAGAAAAGTTGTAGCACGCTGAAAGAACAGCATGTGGAAGTTTGGACTGCCACTGTCTGGGGAGCTCATAATCCGTGGGCAGGTAGACTAATTCATTTGCCAGAGCTGTCAAGCCAGCAAACATTAGCTTAAGACAAAAGAAAAGAAAAATTATAACAAAATGTTTTAAAAGCTACATGCAGAGGGCTGAAGCAAAGGCATAGTAATTAAGTGGTTTCCTGGGTAACGAGGGGCAAACTGATCAGATCTGCCCACTTAAAATTAGAGTCTTAAAATCTACATTTAGACATTTAAGAGTTGCGCAACTTCCTGATGTTCTGAGTTACAGCTGTTTTGATTAAGTGCACCTCTCGGAAAGTAAGCAAGTCAGTCCACAGTTTTGGAAATATGGGTCAGAATGATTCTTCCTCTTCTCCAGTTGTGACTTCAGTATAAAGTACAGAAGAGGCTTGATTTGCCAACGTATCAGCACCCAAGAACTGTCAGTCTGAAGACAAAGTGACCTTTCAAAAATCTGAACAATGTAAGACTCTAAGTTTAAGCAATAAGACTAGAGATTTGCCTATCTAAACACTGGTATGAATCCAGTCCACTGTAATAGAGTACATGACATGAAAGGACGGCTTAAAATCAAATTGTCTCAATTAGAGGTGGAATTAATGGCAGAAATCCAACAATGAAGCCTGGAAAATATCCTTTACCATTCCTCTCATTACATATCTGCATTTCTTGAGAGGTGCAACAGGGAAATAACACAGGTGAAGTGGCTAATGCTGTACGTAAATCCACTGAAATATTCCTCTCTCCATGAGGGACTTTCTGTCTTGCAAGACTCCTATGAGTGCTCCACATGCTTTATCAGTCCTTTTGCCTTCTGGCAGTCAGTATTAGCAAGCACGAGATCTCTGTAATGAACCATGCAGCAAGGAGTTGAAGAATTACTTAGAAATTTTATTTACATGAAAATGAAATGCACACACTAGCAGATGGGAGATTGTGAAAGACGTTTTGGACTAACTAAATCATTTTTATTTCAGGAATAGATAAGCTCTTGTGCAGCTTTCTAAACCAAGGAATCAGACATCTGGAGATCTCATTGTCGTAGGTTCAAACCTTATTTTTATACCAGTTTTTCACATCTTTCTGTGTGTGGGAGGCTGTGTGCATGGGAAAGAAAATGGTATTAGCTGGCTAATCAGTGACTTCACATTACAAGCAATACCAATTACACATGGTTTCCTCTGGTTTGTACAATCCTATCAGCCGGATTCTGGTGTAACTTAAAGAAACAGTTGGTCTCCTGCTAGGTATGCATTTGTGCAGGTGATTTACAACAGAAATAATCTGTGCATCTAGTTCAGTAACCAAGATTCAGGAAAAAACGTGGGTAAAAAGGGAAATGAGATGATCATTCCCTTTATTTCTCTATGTGAGAAAATACATGCTCTAAAAATGAAAAAAAAAGTGACAGGTGGCAAAGAAGCATTTGAATTATGTTCCAACTCTTTAAAGAATTGAGTCATGGGAATTCTCATCTTTCAAAATAATTTGAAACCTTCAGAATTCTATTCTCTATGGTGTTTCCTAGAAGTTTTTTGTGTTTTTTTCACTAATTTAAGCAAGAACAAACAACACTGAATTTTAATCAACTATCAGGTACATGTGTTTCTATTCCAAACCTCCTCCGGCAAACAACTATTTTTGAATTTAACATAGAAGGGTGTTTATAACACAAAAAATAATATGTTTCTGACTGCTCCTAGTGAGTGCCAGGCCCTAAAGATAGTAAAAATCTTAAGCTAAGGATGGTCTTCTGCTGCATCTATTTCCTTAGAGTACACTGTCCATTCAGAAACTGTGCTTTTGATTTTAAAAAATACATATGCATTTATACAACACAGTCTGAGACAGAGACTCAGGAGAAAATATACATGTCACTACTGAAAATAGAAGAGATTCTGCAAATTTGCCATATTCAGCCCTGGGTCTCACTTTGACCATTAAAACCAGCCACACTGACATTTTTTAAGGTGAGATGGTTACATAGGTTTAGATTTTGAAACCTCTTAGTAACTGAAAAAAATCAGCTTCATGGTTTTGGTCAGGATTCCTCCTTGAAATTAATGCTGACTCAATGCAACATCTTTCCCCCAAGCTGCTAAGGTGCAGTTTTAGGAACTAGTTATTAAAATTGTTGGAGAGATGCCCCTGCCTGAATTAAGGTTCAAACAAGACTATACACTGAAGCAAATAGTATGGATTTTATGTAACAGTGAATGTGAGGGGCAGAGAGAGAGAGGGAGAGAGAGAGAAAGAGATATAGACGAATTGGCAGGGCAGGGGGGAATAGAGAGAAATACAAATTAAGTAGACGATATCCCTCCATGGATGTCACTGGCATACTCCTGAGTCAATTTTTGTGGTCTTTCTGTGGTAAGGGTCCCATTATAGAGTTCAATGGATTAATATACATTCGGGCCAGGTGGGAATACTCAGTTACCTTCCCTGGGACAGAGAGTAGGCGTAAGTTTGACACAGTCTCCTAACAGAGTCCAGATCTGTTGCATCACTTGGATCTTGTGCAGTACCTGGGGCAAGGGCTCAGCAATGAGTCTGCGAGTGCTTTGGGGGTCTTTGATGGGTTTTGACAGCCTTACACTGAGTGTGGCCTTCCCGGGGTTGGGAGGGGGTTTACAACCGAGCCAGATTGTGTGAAGGAGGGTGGGTGTTGCACTCCCTCTGACCAGAGGTTACACCACACACCCAAACCTCTCCTCTTTCCCTCCTGCCCCAATCCCAGCCAGAGATGATTTTCAAAACAGCTGCTGGGTTTGGTTTTCTCAGGGATATGATCTCCTCCCTCAGCCTTGCTTACTTCTCCCTAGACCTGAGATAATTGGCCAGTAGTGTCCCCTTTCTCTTATCTCAGGAACCCTTCGGGGGCTTAACTCACAGCCCAAAGTTCCCCTCAGGAGGCCTGTTCAGGGAGGGGTGGGCTTCGGTGGTCACAGCTCTTTATACAGTTTTGCCATAATGGGCAAAAAACCGTGCTAAAAACATTTAAACCATTAACCATAACATTTCAGTCTAGGTCAAAATCCTTGTTCTGTATTTTCTGCAACTCTTAGATATTAAGACATAAAACAGAACTGGCAAGAACATTCAACTTTCAGTTACCGTAGGGTCTTAGTATGGTGCAGGCACTTGCAGCATCCTACGAAAATTCTCACTTAGTAGCAAAGTTTACAATAAAACAAACTAAAAAGAGTCTGTCTTTAAAACAGAGAACAATGGGTGACTCCTATTTTCCAGTTACAATGACATGGATTGAACTGCGTTTTGTTTTTGAAACAACAGTAATTATTTGATAGCCTCAATGAACCTTCCGCAAAGGTTAACTGTTGTGCCAATTACTTTTCACCAATATACTTTCCACAGCACTTCTTCAATCAGCCCTAGAAACAAAATGTTGCACAGCAAACTCTTAGTGAAGCAGAAGATGCCCCAGCCACGGGCTCAGGCAGGGTCAGGGCAGTGAGTGCCAGTCGTGGCCCCTGATATCCCATCAGAGCTTCTAGCTGAGGGCCAATGCATCACAGAGCATCCTCAGGAGACTCCAGCTCCTTATGCCACGGGTTTCTTTGGGCAACACTAAGAGCACAGCCCAAAAAATGTATTTTTGACAAAGAGCTTCCAGGTGTATCTAAGCTGATCATTCTTACAAACAAATGTTACCACAAGCACTGCCTACAGCTTTGTTTGGAGGCAGCTAAAATGAAATCCACTGAAGCCTTTTTCTTCCCACAGAAAGTGAAGAAGAGAGAGGAGGAGGGGAACTGGAACATCTTTTTTTTTTGTCTGCTTAGAATGCGATTAATCCCAGAAAATTCTCAACACACCATACCCAGCAGAAAGCACTTACAAGATTTAGCCCTAAGCAACTGACACTGTTTTCATTTCTTATGTCTGAGTCACTGCTGAGTTACTTTCTAAGTAGGAGAGTTTTTAGCAGCAGGTGAATTAATATCAGCACCTCTTCTGGACACCTTTAAACAAACACGGCTATGATCCACAGCAGTAGCAACCATGCACGTAATTAAAATTGTATTAAACAGACAAGAAAACCCATGACTTTGGGAAATTTCCATAGTTCTCATACTTCTGCAAGAGCAAACAGTTGTAAGCTGTGAAACAAATATTTACAACAGAGGCCTGTATTAGTGTGGCATTAAAGTTCCAGTGTAATATGTCCAACAAAAATTCTGATCAAAATTCTTTTGCTGAAGACAAAGATTATTAGGGAAAAAATGCTGTGTTACAGATGGGAAACAAACTGCTTGGAAAACCTTTATACCACTGATAAATTAATATTATATACTATCATTCCAGAAAAGTAATTTTTTCCCTATAATTATCTATTGCTATAAAGTACTTTCTCAAGCAGCATCTTGCAGGTATCTTTTACATGCATGAATTTAATTATATTGTTAATTATAAATCCTCCTACTCTCTCGTCACTGACTGGAAGCATATATTTTATGTGCTTCCCTACCCCCACTGACACAGATCAGAGTGAATATTTCATTGGAGCATTAAAATGATCCAAAGCAAATGCACAACTTCCATGAACCTGCACTAGAAAATCTATGAGGCTGAAACGACTGTTAAAACTATTAGGATCACTCTACGTGAATATGAATTAAAAGTACTTTAGCCTTTTTTCACCCTTCAGATTCTTCCACAAATATTTTTACATTTCTTTTTTGCTAAAAAGAGACTCTAATCAACAATCAAGCCAACTCCATTAATAAATTTATGAAAGAGATGTAATATTTTGGGGACTTGTTATATGCTGACAACCAAAAACCTGCCAGAAAAATAAATGTTTCACAAAGTAATATAAAACTTTAAAATATCATATAATAAACTTCTTTCTATAACAGTTTATAAATTGCATGTTCTATGTTATGATGCACTGCATCAAAACTGTTTTATTCAGTTAGATTGCTTGCATTTGCCATGACTTCAAAGAGTTCTGGAATTGATGCAGTAGAAAGATTCATATTTATGCTGGTACACTCTTAAATCAGTTGTTTTGGGTTTTCTTTTCCCAAGCAAGTAACTCTAAATAAATACCTCTTACTAGGCTGCAGATCTGCTCTCTATCCGAAGTAAAATACCTAAATACACAGTTGGTGAAAGTCCCAAATATTAAACTTGTGGAGGTGTTTGGTTTTTATTTTCTTCAAAAGGAAAGAACAGGCAATGCATTTGTGCAATAGGACATGACAAATGCTGTTATTGCAAGCACCAAAGGAAGCACCTTAGAGCAGGTGTTCTCAATCTGTACAAAACTATATCCACCATAACAGCTTCCTAGTGGTTTTTGGTTTGTTTTAACACACTTAAACCCAAAGTTATGACTGCTTCCTTCCTCAGGACCTAGCAGTATGGCAATTACATGTCAATCCCAAACCCATCAAATCCACCAGGATCACTAAGACAGAAAACTCTTTTGGGACTCAGTTTTCAAGCTCTTCTTCAACTTCCTAGAAATCCAAACTAAGCAGCTGGCTTTGGATGATGAACACATGAATGACCTTGACAGCAGAAGGCACACACAAGGCACAGCTGCAGACGAGGGAACTCCACTTGCTGACTGCAGGACCACACCAGCTGTGAGGGGCAGAGGAAATACAGCCCACGAGCAGCCCCAGTACACAAAGAGGAAACAGCCAGCTACAAGCATCATCTCGTGACAATCTCTGCAGCAAACACATGCTAGTAGAGCCCATAACATGTTCTGCCTAAAACATCCCTAGTGTGTTGTATTCATCTTTCACACAGAACTCACTTTTTCAAGCTTTGCATGGAGAAGGAAACCAATTTTCTATCTAGCTGTGCCATAGCAGAGGAATTATCAGATGCAAGGGCTGATTTTTGATCGATCCTCTGTAATAGTGGAATGAAGAGTAGGACAAAAAAAAAGGGCTTTTTTAAACATGCCTAATACTTTTGACAATCCTACAAAGAGAAAAGTAAGAAAAACAACATTAGTGCACACAAGTTTAGTCAGAAAAGAATCTAAAAGTTCAATTGACTTAGAAGACCTTTTCTTATCAGGCACTCTCTAAAATTAGTCTCTTCTATTTCTTCAATGAAAAGAAAAAAAAATATGAGGAACATTGCTTTTTCTGACATATATTTTGTAGGCCAGTTTGAGTCATTGGAAGATCATTCTTATGTGAATAAATTGATTCAGAGGTCTGCAGTAGTTCTTTAGTTGTTCAAAACCAAATGGCCCAGACAGCATGTTTGTCCCAAATCAAGTATATACTTTTCCAAAACTTAATCTCTAGAATTAGTGCCGGTAACATCTCTAACACATGAGACAGATTTTTTATTTCTGAAATGGAAGGACCACAACAAAAACTACTGAAAGTAAGTATTTACAGGAAAAGAAGCTAAATCAGAGGTGCAGTCTGATAACATCCACTTTCTTGCCACTTCTTCCAAATTAGCATGTAGTCTCAGTCACCTCCTGACCAAATAAATACCCATTATATGGCTAAGACAGAGTCCTACCTGTTACTGGACATGTGTATATCCTGCTACAGAAAGAACACATCAGCAGCCTCTAGCCTGGTAGCCCAACACACATACACCACCTCCTATCCTGTGACAGGTAGAGTTATCACATAAAAATCCTGGCATGAAAGCCACATCACACAAGTGGAAAAAAAGCCACAACACAAGGTCTCAAAGTCTCTGAGCTATTCAAAACGTTAGCATTATGAAGTTAAAGCTACAACTTTAAGAAAACCACCCTACTACAGTAATGGAATCAGAGGTGTTGAGGGTTTCACCCCTGGATTTATTTACCATCTTCACTGGAATAAGGATCAACAAGAGAGATTACCAGCCTACTGCTGTGGGTTCTAAAAAACTTAATGGATCCAAAAGCTCTAGTCAGATACCCAGGATGTATATTGGTGAGAAGAGTGAAGTGGAGCCCTGACACAGGGCCAGGGAAGGAGACAGCTCTCGCCTCCCAGACTCCCAAACTTCATTATCCCGAGATACAATAGGGCTGACTATGGGCTGCGTATCCCCAGGTGACATCACAACACTGGAAAAAATTCAGATCAAATGTTCATAACAGATTTACAGTAGAAAACTCAAGTGTAAGGTCTAGAGAATTCCTTTAGGAATGGCAGCTTCTCATCACCACTCTTTGTAGTGAAGTGAATCAGGAAAGGTACCCAAACTGCATCGTGTCTCCCATCACTATTATTACCCATCCCCAGCTCAGGTCAGAGCACACTCCTTATAAAAGCACTGGAAACAAATCCTTAAGGGCACAACTCCATTACTTGCTCTTCTTGCATCTGCACACTATCAGGCGGGTATAAAATTGTCAGTACCCTTTTATCTTCTTTAGACTTCTTTTACATAAAAGGTCCATGGTAAGTCTCAACCTTAATTGTTTTCAGTATTCAGTATAGTCATGAAGCACAAGAACAACTGTGTGAGGCAAAATACCACATTGCTATGGGGGTCCTAAGATATATATGAAAAACAATTTTGTCCTGATATTTCAAAACACTGCAAATGCCTCGATGCAAACATTATGCAGATGCAGAAAAATATGTATTATACAGCCACCTTGTCACTAAAGTCATATTCCTCTGGAAGCTGCTCCCATCAATAATTTCACCTAGAGACTGGGCTGACCTTCTTCCCTCCATTTATTTTCATCTACTTCATTTCTGATGGCATGACAGGATCAAAGCCAAAAGGACAACCTAATGCTAAAAGCATCCATTTTTAATAGTTTCTTCACATATCCCATGGCTGAAAGAATAAAACCCTGTCTTGAACACAGATGCAGCTGGCATGTCAATACATTTATGTAAAAACAGCAAGTAATTTATAACTTCCTCAGAGAAACTCATTTTGAGTTATACTACCAGTGCAATGGCACAGTTTAAAAGATAGATTTCAGCGAGCAAAACCTGATCTGCATAGTAGGTTGACTGTAGAATCAAAAGGAAAATGGCTTAAAAACATAATCCTCCATGACCTAAAATACTGCTCTTCTTGCATAAACATTGCCTGCTAACATATTTTCTTCACTGAAGGTATTCAGGCTCCATAAACATGGATACTGAGATTTTAAAATACAAACTTATTTCATTGCAAGTAAATGCTAATACATATATGGAGATATTTCAGCATTACAATTCAATTAAAGTTCAACAAGATTTTTCATCCTTCATAAACAATATTTATGGAGCATGCAAGAGCGTGCATTTCACTCTAGAACAGTGACTGACTTACTGGTGTGGTAAACAGCCAGTTTTTCCACCTGAACCAAACTGCGCCAAAAGTTACTTGGAACCTGTAAGTTAATACCAAACACATGCACAAAGCTTATACTGCAGCAGATTCCTTCTGACTACTGTCAGCGTGAGTACTTCTGAAAGGACAAACTCCTATTTTTTACCAGAAAATTGGCAGAATAACAAAGCAAAAATGTACTAAAACAGCAAAACCCGAGAATATTATTAAGTCTTGAATCAAGTTCATAGCAGATGCAAATCTGTTTTTCTTTTTCTTAAACATGTTCTATATAGCATATAAAGTCCACAGCTTACATATTTATAATATACCTCTTTAAATAAGGATTATATTTTCAGGCAGATTATCAGACTTCAATTTAGTCCCTGAAACTAAATAAGAAAAAGTTTAACTTAAATTTATCTGGATAAATAATATATCCAATTGCTGAATAAGCTTTTTAAAATTCTGCACCAGGAAAACACTGCAAATAAACTTTGCCATACCAAACAAATCCCCTGCACTAATTATTCTTTATTAGAATTTAGCACTGTAATAGTCATGTCTACAACTTTTCAGTTTTTCTGGTAAAGCTGGTACATTATTTATAATTTTACTTTTGTTCTCTAGACTTACTAGAAAAAACACTTTGAATAATTAAACCTGATATCTAATGCATTTGACAGCTTGCAATTCAGGCTTTTTTAAGACCATTTACTGTTTACATTCTACAGGAAATCATATAATCTAAAAATTTTTAAGTGAGAGGCTGTTCCCTCTGGACAAATAATGTAATTTATTACATTGCTGATTACTACTAAGGGTACACCTTTGGGGAATGTAGGTGGCGTATATTTCTTTTATTTTCTTTTTTTCCCCTTTAATAACCTATGTGAGATCCTTGCCCAGGCAATCCAAGTGGAAAGAAACAGATCCCTTGTGAACTCACTGCTTTACTTACAGAATTAATCCATGGCAAGTAATGTAAATTTACTTTGGCTAAAACTTCAGCAACAGCAAGCATGAGGCAGTACATGAACATCATTTTTCTAGAAGGAAATGTTTTTACTAACTTGCTGCTATAGAAGCATATCTGCATTTGACTTATGTAGGAACTAGAGAATCACAAATTGCAACATTATTTGTAATTAATTATGTTAATTATGTGACCACAACAGGCAAATGCAGTCAGATCTCCTACCTCCAGTATTTTCCTATAAGAAAATTTAGATGCCGGACAATAGTAACTACGGGCACAGTCTTTACTGACAAGAAACAACACTATATTCAAGTATCTTCAGGACTGTTTAATACTCATCATAGGTGATTTTTGTCAAAAAAATAGCAATAATAATATTAGTAATAATAACAACAACAACAACCACACGTAGATTCATACTAAACATCTTTCCAAGATCTTTCAGCCTGGTTGCCATTCAATTATTGATTTTGCAATCTATTCTGCATACCGAGGAGGAAAAACATAAATTTTTAACACATCAAAGTGCAATGTGCAACATGAAATATATAGGCTATAATAACATGACTGACTTCATGACTTTTATTTCAGTGAAACCACTTAGAAGAGGAAAAGATCAGAAAGCATTTAGTGATAGTTTTAGAGGTTTTAAATTTTTGTACTTCTGAGAAAGAGAAAATACACAACAAAGACAAAAAACAGAAATCAAACGTTTCACATTTGCTGTACACTTCTCGAACTCTCATAATTGTTCTGTTAAAAATCTCCTCTTCCATTTGAATCACAAAGAGAATAATTCCCAACAAGTCAAGCTGGAATGTCAAGTAAATGTATTTCAGTGTTCTTCAGACTTATTTAGTAATTTCTTTTTCTTTCACCCTGATGAACTGTAATGTCCTAATCAATAAATTCCTGGACTTAGTATGCACTTAAAATGAATGGCTGAGTTCCCATACAGGAGACTGGGCTTATTTCAGTCAACACCCACCCCACAACCCCACCCCCCAAAACCACTCAACAAAACAGTCTTGACAATGAGTCTTGGGAGTAAACACTCCCATGATACATTTCCTACTGCCAATTATTTAATACGGCGAAAAATGCTAATAAGCAAATTTTTATTCTATTCTCAGGCATTTTTTAAACCACTAATAGCATTGATATCAATTTACACTGTATTCAGATCCCACATTTATGTGCTTTATATTCTACTTCTATTGTTTTAACACTTAGATCAGAATATTTAAATTGGTACAAATAATAAAATGATTATTCTAAAAACTTCTCCCTGGTTATTTTTCCCACCAAATAATCATACTAGAGAAACAATGTGATTAACACATCCTCATGGACTGAAAACACAGAAAAATAAAGACTTCATAGCTCCCTAAAAGTCAAAGGCATGTACTGAGCAAATCTGCTTCTTTCTAAAAAACAAAATCCCCAAACCCCAACAAAAGAAACCATATAAATATACAGCCTGCATGAGTGATTGTCATAGATTTATTTATATTTTTATGCATAAAGTCTGTGTCAGTGATTATTAATCCAAAATAATTTTAAAAGCCCATACAACTGTCCTTCTGAAATAAACCAAGTGAACAGACTTACAATTTACATCACATGCTTGTCAGCAATGTTTTCCAGTTTTAAAAGATTTTATATAAGCTGCACAACATGTTCAGTGCCAGATATATTTGTCATCAACTTGCATTGCTGTTCTCTTGCAGGAAAAACGTAATTCCTCTATATCTTACATACTGATTTTTTGTTTTAAATCTGACCTCTACTAATTTCATCATCTTTTAAACATTTTTTACAGAGTAATAACCTAGATCTAGTGATAAAGTAAAGAGCTTCTTACCATCCTGATCCAGTATTTTCCCCCTCTCTGGAGTTCAGCAGCAAGGAGCTGTTGCTGTTGCACTGCTTACTAGAGACACTGGAGGCTTTGGAAGCAGAGAATGTTTTATGTGGTTAAAATGTATCACCACTGATTATATTTCAGTCCCTCAATTCCTAGCCTTGATGCTCTGGAAATCAGCCAATCCAAGTGATAAAGAGGTTTGCAAGAAGTTGCAGAATTTCCACAGTGAATGCTTCATGGAAATGTTTTGCTTCTTGTTACTTGTTTTTTATATCCACTAAACGTTAAAATAAATCCTGGCTCACTCTTCCCTCCTCCTCTTCCCCCCCCCCCCCATGAGATTCATATATTGTTCACAAGGGACTTTGGCATTTGCTATAGCTAGGCACAGTGCAGAAAGGCATCATGCCAGATTACGCATTCATCTCAGCCAAGATACCTGAATTTTGACTTGCAACACACCCTGTTATTCCAAACATGGATCTTCCTAAGCCAAGGCTCCTAACTGCCAAAATACACAGTGTTTTTGTGAGGCAGCCAAATGCCCCTTCAGATTAGCTAAGAGCATCTTTAATTTGCAATGTGGTTGCTCTTTGTTGGCTTTTCTTTTTCTTTTTTAACACCTTTTTTCCTTAGGGAAGACAAGGTAGTAAGTTCCAAAGGGATGAAATGATCAACTGGCACTTCTACTGCCACTCCTCTCAAGAACAAATTTCACACAGCAAATTTCCCTGCAATGCCACAGCTATGATTAATTACTTACTTAATATTATCACCATCTAAATGTTCTCAATGGTAGCCCAGGATCCTGCTCTTTTCGGTATGATAAAATTTTAAAAAACCCCAGTAAAATCAAAGTAAACAAAGAAAAACCCACAAACCTGAAAACTAACAAAGCCAGTCCTGACTCCATGGATCTTGCTACCAAATGACACAATAAGAGGCGACAAAGAGGGAGGCAAAAGGAACCAAGTCATATTAGTTTATAGCTAGTTTAACAGGTACTTTGAACAATTTCCAAGCTTTTGGAGCCTCAAATAAAGGAGTTTTAAAGAAAGGATTATCAAGAGGCTACCTTGGAGATACTCTCAAGAAGAAAGCACATTAGAAAGCATATTAATGCTCTCAAAAAAAAGGCATATTATTGTACTAAGAGAGCACAAGACTGAGCCTAAAATTTCAAGGAATAATGAAAGAGGAGGAAGTTATGCTTCTGCAACGACTGACAGTTTATTATAGGTCTAGAAAAGTGAAGATCATGTTCTGTGCAAAGAGTGAAAATAAATTCAGAGGAGATGCTTGTAGGTTTCTTCTATTCTGTTTGCAAAATACAGTAATGATTTTCACTGAATCTGAATGGGCATGAAAATGCAGAACTGACCTGAAGAACGCAAGGAAAAGGATGCTGGACTAATTGGCAAGCTTTTTTATAGGTGAAGAAGAGCTGGATAGAAGAGTCAAATGATTGTTGAAACAGCAATGAACTTACTTTAATAAATTACATTTTAAAATAAGATGTAATCATCAATAACACTGCTAGTGGTGTTTCTGAACCTAGAGAAAGAACAGAGTAATAAACGACATGTGTTATGAATACCATGGCAAGACCAGGTTGTTTTCTGGAGTGACAAGGAAGCAGCAGGATAGGAGGCTGCAGGAGGCCTGGTTTAGCCATGCTGAGCTGTTGACATCTAGCTGAATGGCCACAAGACAGCTCTCCTTGTTCCAGACCCTTCTTCTTCCGCCAGAGTTAAAGAAATTCATTTGCAAGGCATCATGGCAAAGATGAATTTGACTTGTATTTACAGGTGAGATTGTCTGATGTAAATAAAAGGACCGCAGTTCAATCCCTAAGAAAAATAGGAAGATGGAGTGGAAAGAGGCACCGAAAGGCTGATTAAGGAGATAGAAGGGTAAAAAATAAGCAAAGCAGGTTCTATGAAACCAAGGGAGTGAATATTTCAGGAAGAAAAATGGACAACAGTATACAAGACAGCTTAAAGGACAAAGAAAATCAGTAGACAGCCCTAGTTTCATTGCCTGATCACAAAGCTGTCCACAGATACTTTGTGTTGAGCAACATTAGCAGCATGGAAGGAGAAAGATGCATTGACTGGTCAGTGCCCAGTGCCACCCAGAACTCTGGCAGTGACCCCAAACAACTCCCACAGCTGTAGTAGTCACACCACTAATGGCATTCCCATCAGAGAGGTTCCACTTGGAATGTCACTGAGACCCAACAGAGAGTTCTGTGAAACAATTCAACTGCAATCAATCAGGCTACACAGGTCTTGTTCCTTTTAGAAATAAAAACTTTTCCACCAGAAAGTTTTCAGTCACCTTACTTGCCTACACAAACCTTTCCTGTAATCCTTGAAATTTATGAAAACCTTTTGCTCACAAATATATCTACTGGGACAGCATTCAGATGCCAAATATGAAGACATGCAGCCAAGTCGTGCTGTTTCTGCACAAAATTTGTATGGGACAGGGTAGTATGGCCCTATGCATATATACAAACAATTTTCAACTCTGCCTTTCAGTCAATGAAGCCAGAATACCTCCATTTTTAACTGAGAAGTAACTCGATTATTAAATGCATACCAATTTCAAGATGAATTCTGTCATGATCTTTTCACAATTAAAACATCCTCCTCCCAAATTCAAGCACAAACACTGCCTCCTAAACTCAACTCAAAGACATTTCTATGCAGAACAAAAGATATCATGCACCTATACAGGCAGAAAAAAAAAAAAAATCAAGTTGACTAACTTACTTCAACACTAAGATACCTTCTTCAAACACAGCCACCTTGTCCTCTTACTTTGAACTCCTAACACAAAAAGAAGTGCCCACCAAGGGAAAGAATTACGTACTGATATAAATGCAAAAGTTTAAATGTGAACTCCAGCTTCTACATCTGTAAGCCTTAGAGATTATTTTTTTTTCTCCCTTCAATTCTTGAAGATCCCCAAGCAATGGGAGCTTAAATTTTCTGGACAGGTCCAAAATTTCTCCTTTTGATAAGAAAACCAACCTCCTCCCAACTTTTAACTTGAAATTTCTAATTTAATCCTTGCTGACTGGTTACAACCCTATTGCCAGACTTCACCCCTCTCAGCATATTAACTGCCATCATGAGCTCCATGCTTCAGGGGCTATTTCAAATATAAAAATAAAGCTCTCAAAGGCATCTGATAATGTTCTTTAGGCCCCTGTAGAAAAGTAGTTAGCAGGCCACCTATTAAACACTTATTTAGACAGTTTTTTTAAGCATGACATAAAGATGCCCTTGAATGCTCTAAATGATCAAGGAATGCATAACAAAGCTGAAAAAACTGAAGCTGAATTAAAAATAATCTATATTTTGTGAGGAAAACAGATACGTCAATACAAGTTATTTCACACATATGTTCTTTGCAACATGTAACCATTCTGATCAGAGCCCTCAACCTGCAACAACTGAACAGTTGTAATAACACAAACAAACATAACCAAGCATAAATCAACTGATCAAAGAACTGAATTTTGCACTGATAGAATTTATTACAAATTTGGCATTTGATTGTTGTCTGGAGAGAGGAGTTTAAAAAAATCCATTTTTCATTAAATGAAAAATCCTAATAAATTTAAATGCAGAAATGTTGAGTCATTTTGGATTTGCTTGAGATGCCACAAAGCCTCAGGGACATGAAGTTTTGGCTTTTGGGGTACTCTGTGAGTCTGTCCAAATTGTCCCTAGAGTTGTGAAGTACCTTCTCTCCCTGTAAGTTGTAAACAATAATGGAAGTATCTATAAACAACTGGATGTAAATAGATGAAAATAAACCACAGCTTGATAAGTGGTAAGACAAAACCACACATTATTGGGTATCACAGAATGAAAACAAACAAGATTAAATATATCTGCAGGAATTGTAAAAGTCAGCAAACCAAAACAGATACAAAACCTCAAAGACACCTACAAAACATGAAATTTATCAATAAAATACTTTTTTTTTTGCTATGAAGAAATATGTCCAAAATGCACTCCAAGTGTAAATTGGTAAAATTTGTAATTCTATGGGCTAAAGAAGTCAATTAAATATGTGCCAAGAAACCACGAAAGTTCTCCATTCCTTCAAAAATCTAACTAGAACGGAACTCCAAAACCAAATGACTCAACTGTAAATGCCAGTATCACCTCTCACTGTTCATCAGTTTCATTAGCAACATGGAAAAGCAACAGGATTTGCAAAAAAAAAACCAAAACAAAACAACAACTTGCAGGAAAGAAAGTGAGAACAGGGAAAGAGGGAAGAAAAGAGCTGGCAGAGGTAGGGTAGGGTGCAGAGAGGGGTAGAACTTCACCGTATCGCAATCTGGTCCATCTTCAAGACCTGCTGGATCTACAAATAAATAGCTAGCACAAAAACCAACCAACACCTCTAAAAACTGAAGAGTGATATCCCCACCTAGTCTGTTACTCTTCCACAAACAGAGCAGTGTTTCATTTTGCAGGAAGTTTTATCAAATCTCAGATATAAGCTACATTCTGAAATCACTCACTCACAATTCATATACTAATGTTAATGAAACTTTCCAGAGGTAAAATCCTGTTCTTCAAGAGGACTTATAAAAGCACAGTCTCAAATACTTCAAATAATGTTCTGAAGCAGAAAGGAGGATTAAGACATTTTACTGGTCTTGCAGGAAAGAAAACTTTTATGTAAAACTCTGCTTGTAGAGATTTGGACTTTACGCAGTAGGAAAGTAATTTCAAATTAGCATAAATACAATCAGATCTTATGAAATTGGTACAGAAGAGGCTACTTACCAATTAAAACTCTGTTCAAGCAGTAGCCAAAGATCGAAACATGGCCCTGAATGTTTAGCATTACCCAGCCCTAAACTGATGTGCCAGCTCACAGATTGTAACAGGAGCAGGTGTCAGCTATTTAAATGAGCAGTATCAATACACAGAGGATGACGGGGTTTCACTGCCATCAAGGACAAACATTGCTTACAAGTTTCAAAGAAATATTTTCCCTTTATTTTTGAGGAGTTGAAAGTATGAGTTAAAGGGAAGAACAGTTGCAAAAGAAAGTCCATTGCATTTTCATTAAAAAAAAAAAGATAGAGAGAGAGAGAAAAAAAAAAAAAAGGCCTCCTTATCTACCAGATGCAGCTGAAAAAACATATGAGTGCTGCCTCCCAGAGTCCAGCTGCCTGGAACGAGTCTTTCCATTTTTACAGTGATTCAGCAGCAAAGAAAACCTCCAAGGGCTGAGAAACAATAACTACATTCTCTGTTTCTGCCAACCACTGCTCCAAGGGGGTCACACCAGACCACCCCAGCTCAAGCTACACATAAATTCGGGTCTGTGTGTTGCCTAAACAGCACAGACAGGTATCAGCTTCAAAACACAGCTGAATTCATCTCTCTCTCTCTCAAATGCACATGAATCCCAGCCCTCAAAACCTCATAAAGAAAAACAGAGTTAATAGACCCTCTCTCTGCACAGATCCCAAGAATGCTGCACGGAGACTCTGTCTCTCAGCACTCCTCCACTTGGAGCAGCAAGGTGGGCTCTGAGAGCCACTTCAGCACTCTG
>JAHLSL010000010.1:21617175-21646320 GCA_025920805.1 Petroica traversi
GCCGCACCCGAACCCGCTCCTCCGGGATGGGCAACGGGGACCGCTGCTCAGCCTGCCCTGCGCTCAGCAAGGCAGCGTTTATAGGGCAGGAGCCTTCGTAATGCATGCGCTAAAAATAGCCAATTAGCATTCGGCCTCCTATGTAACAACGTTAGAGCCGTGTTGATGAAATTACCTTTTGTTTCCATGTGAAATTACACTTAATGTGATTTTACTGGGTCATAAAAGACATTTCGTTCTGCTGAAATACTCTGCCTAATGCCAGTCGAAAGCTTTGGTAGAAGACGAAAGAAATGGCAGAAAGAGAAAAGGTGCTACGACTAAGTTGAAAGTAGTCAAACACAGAAGTGGAGAAATGGAACAGCCCTCAAAGTGATTTTCAGGGCTTTGTGAGACCTCCGGGCTATTATAGACAAATGTGAGCTTCATTTGTTGGATTTCCTTGACCATGACACCTCTCCGAAACGGTCCTGAGAAAGCAAATACCTGACACACATGCTAGGGATGGATGGCTTTGGAAAACTCCACATGAAATACAGAGACACAGCAGAGTACTACTTCAAAGTCATATGGATGAGAAAATGTTCAGAAAGGCATTGGATGTCTAAAGCTCATTTTCCTGCGTGCCACAGAACCGGTGGCAAATCCCAAGCAACAGGGCCATGAGAGTGCCAAACTACTCCAGTGTGAAAAGCTCAGTGACAGATATCACCTACTTTGAAAAGCAACAAGTGAGTCTGCACAAGAGGTGCTCAGGGAAGGGACCAAGCTTAAGAAAGAAAAAGTATTCAAAGAGCACCAGCACTTGTTCAGGTACCAGACACTACAAAGCAGGTGGTGCAGATTAAACCCACTTCCAAATGAAGAGTCATGAGCAAGAAATCAAGCAGGCAAATGACTGCTACACATTTGTGAAAACTTGAGAAGTGTAGGTGTACAAAATATGCATCTCCAGAATAGACTGAGCAAAAAATGGACCTGCACAGTGCTGAAAGATATATGCAAGCTCAATATCCCCCTTACCTGACAGCATTTTGTGAAAAGACACAGCAAGTGGTCAGACAGCTGAACAGAAACAATCTCTGGAAATGACAGATCATTTGAAAAACTGATCATAGCAGTGGATGACAACCTGGCCCACTTGTGCTAAGAATACAAGAAAAAGAATAGGGAAGAGCTGATTTTAGTGGCAAGGTCTTTGAACAGATCCCAAAAAATCTGCACAAGCTTCTGAACTAAATTCTTTAACCAAAATATTATCCATGTTGCAGAAAGGAGAAAACTGATTTAAGAGACAGACTGTTTACATAAAAGATAGAGGAACAGTGCAGTTGTGGCTTTACCCTAAACTAATTAAGGCCAAATACAGTGAGATCAACACACCAAGGCTTTCACTCATTTTACCAAGCTTAAAACCCATTCATTTCACAGAAGATCACAACAATAATTAGTCCATGTCCTGAGTGCTAAGAGGCTCCTACTTATGAAAAAGTGAAGTCAAGAGTCTTACAATAAACTCTGTAAACCCATGTTTTTAAAACAAAAGACGTTGCTGAGAAAGAATAGGTTCTCTCCCCCTGGAGACTGATGCACAGAGCTGCCAGTCCAATGGCCAAGAGCTTCCAAGTACAGACACTCACAAATCAGAGTGACAATCTGCTGTTACACAGGTACTCCTGGCCTAACAGGCACACAAAACAGGTGTCTGGGGAGCAACACTGCTCCAACCACAGCTCTGCAAATGGTTTATGCTTACATAAAATACTGTAAATTACTGTATGACCCTGAGCAGAAGACCAACACCAAAACTGCTGCTCAACCTCTTCCCCCCTCTCAGAGCACAGGAGAGAAAAGGAAGAACAAAGCAATGAAACTTGTGGATCAAATAAAGACAGCTTAACAGGTGAAGCAAAGAGGGGATATACCACCCCCAAAGCAGCAAGTGACTCAAAGTCACTCACTACCTCCCACAAGTGTGGATATCCTTCAAGCAGAGACCACCATGGAAAACACACACCCCCACAGCCTTCTACCCCCAATTTTTACTGCCAAGTAAGCAGTTGCAGCTGTATCCCATCCCAACCTCTTCCCCACCTACTTTCCTACTGAATTTGTGGGGAGAGGGAGAAACAAAGACCTTTGTGCTGTGCAAGCACTCTCTAGCAATAGCTAGCTTGTGCCTTATCAAGGCTGTTTTAGCCATGTATCTAAAACACAGTAACACACAGTACCATGAAAAAAATTAACTACATCCCAGTCGGACACAGTGCAACTATTTTGCAAGAAACCTGACTGTCATGACAGGAAGCCAGAAAAGGAGAAATCTGGATAACATGGACAGCTTCATGTTAGATAGGTCTTACCCTGAGAAAGAATGTTGCAACCTGCCTAAAGCCACCACTATGGAGTTGATGTTAACTCAGAAGACTCAATGGAGAAATAAATTACTAAATCAGATATAACTTCATACATGAACATTCTCAGCCTTGCTCTTTGTCACCAAAGCACTGCTTGCTTCTCAAATGAAATGTCAGCTGGTAGGATGACATAAGAGCTACAGTTAGGAAAGAAAACTGAGAAAGAAAAGTGATCAATAAGGTATCAAAAACCCAAAGCCAAAATCAAAGCTGCTTGACTTCTCTGGACACATGCTCCAGATGAAAGGTGATCACTGCTTGTAAGGCCATGTTTTTCAGGCTAGCAGGAAGTGACTGGATGGTGGAACAGTAGTTGAGTAGCTAAGTAAAAAACATTTTGCAGTGAAGCATGAGACAAAAGAAGAATATACTGTGCCTGGTGCATACAGTCATTATACTGCACTGGCAGAGTAAGAAAGGAATAATATGCATTTATAGTAATTTAAATTAATACCCACATTTTAGCAGTGTAGCTGCAATCTAACGTCGGGTGATGAATAATTTAATGAACTTATTACCGGTCAAGCTGAACTGAAGGCACAGCTTAAGTTCATTAATAGTTTAATCATCTAATGATTTTAAGGCATCCAGAGGCAATTAAGGCCTAGGTATTGTTCCTGGCCAAATTCTTTGCTGCCATAGCACAGACACAGTCTCAGTAGTTTCAGACGTGTTTCACTTGTTGCTGTGTTCAGTTGTTTACACAACTGAAAAATATGGCATTGGTGAGAATGAGAGTGACCTGGCAGGAAAACAAAAATTACCACTGAAAAACTAAGGACTGAGAAATACAGAGAGAATGCCACCCATTTCAGAATGATGTCTTTGCCTCTCCCTTTCTTCTTCTGTCAAACGTCTATTCAAAAGACAAAAATCAATACTCATACACGCACACATTAAAGAAGCCTTGATGCTATTTGCTTACCTGCCAAACACTAACTACATGCTTTCCAAGGTGGTGCACAAAACTCTGCAAAGCCCAACTAATCTCTCTGAAATTTTACAACTGAATCACAGCACTACTGTTTTCTACTATTGACTTACACATCTAATGCATTCCTGAAAAGGCTGTTTAATACTACCATTAAGAATTACTGTATTTCAAGAGGCAGGGAAAGGAAATTCACATCTGAACGTAAATGAATATTATTTTCAAAATATGACATAGCAAATATAGAGCAGCCACGCTGAATGCTTATTTTTGCCAGATCAAGTTTTTGACTGGAGCTGGGAAAAGTAAACAACTTTTTCTTGTGTGTAAAATAGGTATCATAAAGACTTCATAAAACAAATAATTCATTAGAAATTAAAAACAGATAAAGTATTGGAAGATTCTGCCCTGACAATATGCAAAAAACCATGACTATTAAAATTAACAGCATACTAAACAGCAAAAGTAGCATCCAGCAGTGCTCTCCACATAACATTTGTTTAGTGGCATATTTTCAGCCTCAACGGGCTAAGGTTCAGTAGGAAAAGACCCAAAAACCTCACACAAGGGGTTGAAGAATCCGTAAGTCAGACACTTGAATAGTAAAAACATGACTGGAAACACCTCCACATTGCACCTGGTTGCTGCACACATTGCTTTACAGTAGAGAGAAGCCTGTCTCTAAAGCCATTTTCTTGAATAAAGATCCAATGCTCAGACTCAATTTGTAAATCAATTAAAACCCTATGTATGATATATATAATACTTCCTATCTTGGTACGTCTTTTTTGGGTGGGAGAGAGTGGGAAATGTAACCATTTTAATTATTTACAAGAATTACATGTTATGTTTCTGAAGCCAAAACAATAAAGCTTCCTGAATATATAAATTTCCTTAAGATACTATCACCCTTTGAATCTGCTATAAATAATCTGACCACTAATTGGAGAAAAAACCACAGCATGTCCACATAGTTTACAGGAACTATTAAAAACCACAAGTTAGACTAGTCTGAGTTACAGATTTCTTTCTACAGATCTAAATATTTGATTTTTTCTGTTATGTCTTTACAATTAAACTAACTACATTTGGATTATATTCTGATCTCCTATAATCTGAAGGGATTTATTGACACAAGTTTTGTATTCTATCTCTTACTCTCAAAACAAGGTAGTTCATTACTTTGCGAAAACCAGTCTCTCAGAAAAGGAAGTTATATTTGGTCATACTCCCATTGGAAATCTCTTCTGACCACTTTCCAGTAGGCTGCTTTCAAGACTTTATTGAGACCTCTGAACACAGGAGAATCTCCAGCTAACTCAGTCCTGATTTAAGAAGAAAATTGAATATAGTTCTGTGGAAAAGAACTAAAACTGTAGCCTTCCCAATGCAAGGACCAGAGCTTCAATCCCGTGAACTGAAATTGTAAGATATGTTATGCAAATGCCAACCCTACTTTGTTTTCCTGAAGAGTTTATTTTTAGTTAAATGATGGGTGTACCTTAATTAGAATTTTAGATTGCTTCTGTACTATTTGTGATTGTAGACTTAAGTCTGAGCAAGTGCCAGGGCCAGATGAAAACTGAGGGCAGTGTGCCTCATCTTGCAGACACTTGCAATAAAGAAAGACAAGCCCAAAAGTGAAATATAGTGGCTAGGACATTAATCTAGCAGTTAGGGAACTAATTTAAATCCAAAACCAACAAACTGAGATAAATTGCCATTCTCTGCCTTTATTTCACCTCCTCAGCCTTCATGACAAGGCCTCTCACTGCATTTTCACAGCATGCTGCATAAAAGGCCCTAATCTTGGTACAGAACACTAATCCACATTATACAATATACTGTTAAAAATACAAAGGTAACCTCCAACTTTCTCCACAGGCTTTCACACAATTTAATTCCTGTGAGACTAGGATACATATGTTCATAAATTAAGACTGTGTCACACAGTGAGCCTGGAACCTGTCCAACTTTGTCCCTATGACCTATGAAGCCAGTGCAAATCTCTGAATGTATTCAAAAGATAACCCTGGAACCAAGTCTCTTCATCTTCACTGCTACCAGAACTGCAAAACTGTTGATAGATGCCTATATATCTTCAATTTTTTAGTGTTTTAAATGCAGATTTACCACTCAGTTTGAACCAAGACAAATTTTGCGGTTGGATAAAAAAACAGAAAACAATTCCACCAGAATACACAGATGCTCCAATGGTATACTTCACATTTTCCAACCACTGAATACATACTAAATATTATATAAACTGGCTATTACAATCTCCTGAGCCAAGGGGTTTTTTTATTCTGAAGGTAAAGGGACTCATCTGAAACTGTTCAGATTCTCCTTCTACCCAAAATAAAGGCATGGTTTTCATACTTTTCTGCCTTTATTTGTAATGTTATCCTTTGGACATCTCCCACAACATGGACAAATCTGTGGTAATGTAAAATGTCAAACTCTGTGTTATGCACAAATATCTTTAACAGGCATTAAAAAAAAAAAAAGGCGCTAAATTGTAGCCTTCAAAAAAGGGGAAGAACAAGGAAGCCTGTTACCTGAAGCAGTCTGATGGCATTCTCAATTGAGACAAGAACGGCTGTCTTTTGTTTTAACCAGAGTATATGCCTGCACAGAGCTGTCAAACAAATCACTACTCTTCAATGGAAACATCCCAACAACAAAAGTGAAAAATCACTCCTTCTGTAACAGAAGTTTGATAAGAATGAACATAAAACAGGTGTTGTCTGATACACTTTGTAAGCAAAGCATACTTGTTGCAGTCTATAACCCAAGACAGTCAATCATTCTTTGAATTACTGTACTCATACAATTATACCCAGTCTCTACCTTTTCTTACTTAGACAAAAACTGCAATTGCTGATTGGTAACGATACATTTTTACCAAGCTGCTTTTCCAACTTCCATCTTACTAAAAACTATTGACCCAATGACTCAGATTTTCCGAAATATGGAATAAACAGAATTATCTCTCTGAAGAATAGGAGCGCAGCCACCACGAAGGTTCTTTGAATACTGCCTGATTTACACTGCCCCTGACCATCTCTGCAGCACTCCAAACCTACAGGACCTGGAAACACTGGGACTCCAGATGGCAAACAGTGCAGAATGTAAACAGGTAATGAATCACCTGATGAGCTCAAGGTAGTTGTTAGGAAGGCAGGGCAGGTATTCTTGTTATCTTTATTAACTTTAATTTTTTAAATCACAAACTAATGCTTGCTTGCTTTAGCATACATACTCATAAAAGTATAAAAGTACTTAAAACTATATGCCCTACTTGCTCCTTTTTTTAGATGACATTCATTTTCTGAAAAAAGATAATGAAATTATGTCAGGTCTCTGGTTTACACCCTTATGTAAAACATGGCTTTCTGTTATTAATAAAGTGTTTTCTTTTAATAGAGGGGGGAAGTACAGATAGAAGTACAGAAAGTACAGATAGAAAGAAAACAAACAAAGACCAAAGAAAAAAACCCACCAGTCCCAAAGCCCCCACCTCTAATTGTAATACAACACACTTATAAAGAAAAGACCTCTATTTCAAACTATGACAAACTAAAGACAAAGTCAGTTTCTGTGCAGAATATAATCTTAAAAATGAAACATAGCCTAAAGCTCTTGAGACAAGGACTCCACAGTAATTAGCACTACATAAGCCATCAACATTTCTTCCCACAGAGTTTAAAATTGAGAATTTTAAGGCCTTGATCTCAAATTCATTGGAATTAGCAGAGTTTTCAATGGCTTTGGATTATGTCCTAGAGAAATAAGCAGGCACAGGAAGACTGGAATATGAGGCAAGGTAACAGAAAAACACATTAACAGTAAGAATGAGCTTACATTATTTCCTGAGAAACAATTTGCACACCTGCTTTATTTCAAAAACCTAATACAATTATACTGCAGGCTACATTTGCCTGCAAGGGGCAGCAGTTTCTCTGAAGATCTTTAGCTTATTTCAAGAAAAAAACAGTAAAAACAAACATAAAAAGAATAATAAAGATATTATAACCCACAGGGACTTGTTAATTTTGTAAGCAAAGAACAAAATATCAACATTTTTATAGGAACTGTAATGAAACAGATTAGCTACATTGGTCATAACTCTGGCAAAAATGCAAGAATACTATGTTCTAAATATTTTTTTACAAGAAACCACTATTTTAAGTCTTTAACCTGATGATTAAAATATAATTACATCTATCATTCAGTATTGCACTTAGTTATAGCTAATGCAGTCCAGAGGCATAAGCGTGGACTATACAACTCTTAATCTTCCTTTCACTCTTGTTTTTTATGATTTAGTTAAAAGAGGGACATTTTTCTTGGGCATGCTTCCAGTGATTCAATTATAAAACATACATGACTGTAAAAGTTGACAGAAAGTATATACATTTTCTTTTTATGCCACTTTTCTTCTTTTCCATTTCCCAGTAAAGCAACCTTTATATTCTCAGAAAATACACTTATTACATGTATTTTTATTAAGTGATCTTTTATCAGTGCAACAGCTTAATAGTTTTCTGTGCCACACTGTTTGCATATGCAGCTTACAATTTAATGAATAAAATGTACTTTATAAAGTTACAGAGAAATGTAACTAAACATTTTAATAACTATCTCTCAAAGACCACCTGTTTAAATTACTCCAGTGACTTGAGAAAAATGAAATTAAATGGTAATTTGTTTCCATTTTACAGATTTGTTCAAGAATAAACATGGTTTGGTAGTTGATCTTTCAGAGTCTCCTGTAAGATCCTCCTAGGTATCTGATGAAATACAGGCTGGACGAGCAGACAGGGAGGTGGACTGAAAACTGGCGGAATGGCCAGGCCCAGAGGGTGGTGGTGGATAACAGGCTATGCCCTCAACAAGACTGCAGATGACACAGAACTGGGTGGAGTGGGTGATATTGTGCCTGAGGGTTGTGCTGCCATCCAGAGGGACACTGACAGCCTGGAGGAACCTCATGAAGCTCAACAAAAGGAAAAGCAAATTCCTGCCCCTGAAAAGGGACAACCCCGGCAGTTCATGTGCCAGTACATGCTGGGGGCAGTCTGCTGGAAAGCAGCTTTGCAGAAGAGGCCCTGGGGATGCTGACAGACACCAACATGCCCTTGTGGCAAACAGGATCAGCAGTATCCTGGGCTACATCAGAAGGAGAACTGCTAGCAGGTCAAGAGAGGGGATCTTTCCCCCTCTACTCTGCCCTGGTGAGGCCACAGGTGCAGTGCTGTGTCCAGTCCTGGCCTCCTCAGCACAGCACAAATATGGGGCTACTGGAGAGAGTCAAGCAAAGGGCTATGAAGAAGACAACCAAGTGAATTTATCAGTATGTGCTAATGTCTGGAGAGAAGAACACGTAAAGACAATGGAGAAAGACTTATCAGTGGTGTCCAGTGACATCTTACACTGTTTATCCAAATATTTGAGGATAAGCTCACCTGGCTGTGTGAAGCTATGGCCACACAGAGTATGCAAACACAAATAAATGCTGTAAAAGTCATTGGACTGTGTGTGTCCTGAGCGCCTATGTTTTAATAACTGCACTCCTCAAAGGAGACAGATAAGAAGCTCTTTATTTGGGAAATAAGTGACTGGTAAGTAATATTATGAATTTGTACTAGCAATGCAAGTTTAATTAAAAAAAGACTAAACACATGCCTCAAAGTCTGACCCTTCCTGAAAGGAAACAATAGCTAAATCAGTATGCTAGAAGACAAGAAATCTGAACTTGCATAAAGTCATATTAAGGCTCTCTGAAGCAACCGTTATTAAGAATTTTTCATAATAATACTGCCATTCAAAACTAGGACCCAGAATGTCCTTCACACTGAAGCCAAACAAAAGCTCTTTTTCAGATAAATAAGCCTAAGAATGAGCCCTAGCAAAATGCTAAAATGGACTATGATAGCATTTAAGTTTCTACCTGTCAGAACACAATTATACGCTTCAATTTGTTCTAAGCCCAAAGTTCTGCAAGGCAATGAGGACACATCTTATAAATTCAAAAACTTCCAAGCACATTCTGAGCCCTACATTAGAAGTCTTTGGGCAGTCTACCGAAATAACCTAGTCCTGTCAATTTGGGAAGTATTCTCCCTTTTATGCTTTGGATTAGGGTAAGTTCAATTTCTCTTTATGAAAACCAACTTGTTTAATGCCTAATGTTGATCTTGACATGGAACAAACAAGTAATTGAAGTAATCTGTCCTCAAATATAATCGTGTATTTCAGCCTGCCATAGCCATCAAGGTTCCTACTCTGAAAAAGAGACCTACAAAGCATACTCTGTAAGAGGCCATGATGAAGTCAAACGTATCTCTAAAGATGTCACACTGATTAGCATTTCAACCAACCTGAATATTCCAACCATCAAAGGGGAGATTTATGACCAACTCCTCTCCTATTCTCCTATTCCTGCTCCTTTCTTTCCATCGGATTTGCTCACCATTCAGCAGCATGAATGTTAGATCAGTCCACCTATCTGAAAGAAAGTAAGCAATTCCATTTGGGAAGAAGACTAAGTAAACTTTCTATAAAAATCAACAAATTGATCAGCTTAGCCTCTAGTTACCAGCAGCAACACAGGAATGTCGCTAACCCCATTTCACTATCAACCTGCAGAGGAGACATGCTTAGAATTGCATCTAAAATTTCCAGCGTACCATCTATTCTGGTGAGCTGAAATGAAAAATGTTATATTATAGTTTATATAAAGTATTCACGTGGATTACAACTTGTCTATGTGTGTATTTTATCATCTTTACTGGATATATCCCCAGAACCCTTATAGAAAGCTGAGTAATGCCATTAATTTATTATACACACACAGAAACAAGTTGCAGTGAGAGTATGGTACCTTGCCCAAGGTCACAAGAAAAACACAGTGCCTGTTTCCACTCTGTCTTTAAAAGGAGTAGTCCTGAGATACTGTCCTGAGATTTTATTCTCTGTCTATGCCCAAAACAATTTATTTATGCTAGGCCAACTTTAAGAGATTGAATCTAGAAACTGATTATAAAAGCATAATGAAGTGAAAATTGAGTAGTACTTTCTCGGCTTATTTCCACCACTCTTTCAAAGACTAGCCGTTTTCCTGGAAACTTCAGGGAAGTTAAGCAAAGCTAACTTTGCAACAGAAGAAACTTCTGGCATATGAGGAAACATGGTCAACATTTTGAATCTCAAAGTAGTACTTTTACTGTTAGATGCTCTTTTCTCTACTACAAAAAGAATTAGTCAGAAATATGTTCTGAAATCTCTCAGGCAAAGCTACAGTCAGCCTAAGTGCAGACAGTTTATCTTGGGAGTAATCCTGGGGAGGTAATAGCCAAGTGCTCTTAAGAGCAGCCGCAGGGCTTTATTAGAGCTGGGAAATATTTCCCACAGTCAAAGTGAGGTCAAGCTCAGGAATTGGCCACTGACAGGCCAAACTTTTAATACTTGAAGAGAGAAGGCAGCAAGTGAGGAAGATGATGTGGACATCTCCTGGACTGACCAAGTACAAACTGTATTCAACTAACCTGAATGCCTCCTGAGTGATATGACTGTGAACTCTGTGGACAAGAGGAAAGTGATAATATTGCACAGCTCGCCGTTGGCAAGGCTTCTGGCAGTCTCCCATACTACAGAAAAATTGGCAAGATGAGCATTGGATAGCCCCATACATTGGATTGAGAACTGTACAACCCATTGGGCTGAAAGGGCTGCAGACAGTGCACAAAGTCCAGCTGGGGGCCAGATACTACATGAGTTTCTCAGGGATCACTACCAGGATCACTGCTGGGCAACACAAGCCTACAATTCAGAAAGATCTCAAAAAATGGTCTGACAGAAGGCCTGTAAATGTCAAATGTAAAGTTCCATACATGGGAGGGGACCAGTATAAGTACTGAAGGATTGACTTTCTTTCAAATAAGTAATTAAAATTAGTCCACAGAAATGCAAATGGACGAATTAGCTGGCACTGATAAAGGGTTACACAGACTGTGACGCAAGAGAATATGTTATCTTCTCTAGAAATCCCGATTAACAAAAATTTCACAAGTTTTCAGCTAAACCCTGACCTAAAGTATATAGGGCTTTTATTTTTCTCTAACAGTATAAAAGAGTATTTTTCTCTAAGTGTAAAAAACTTAAAAGCATAGACTCTTAAAATCACACCAAATTAAATCAGTTAAAAAAACTAAAAAAAAAAAAAGCTCAGGAACGGGTTTTCCAAGTGATATATAACTTCTCTTGAGGTGTGCAAGAACAAGATACCTGCCACTATCTCTAAAATATGAAAAAAAAAAAGCCTATGTTTAAGACCCCAAAAGACAAGACAAAATGAGAACGCAAGTGTAAAATCAGCACCTTTATTCCCTCAAACCTTGTTACTAGGGGAAAAGGCAGCTTCCTAAGAGTGTTAAAGACCTTTCTGCAGACAGGTTGGGCTTTAAATAATACCTTCCCCTCCCTCTGAAATTAGTCTATTAGGATGCATACATAGTCAGGAATTCAGGATTGAGAAAATGAAAGTTCCCAACAATCCAATGTTTTTTATCTGCAACTAAAAAATAGTTTTATTGAAAATGCAAACTTAGTGAAAGTAGTGTAAAAATTGAAAGTGTTGCTATTGCCATATGTGGCATTAATATTTGGAGGCAACTCCAGGTCATAAAACATCGGACCTCGATGTTTTTATCTCTTCTCTTTATATCTTAATATCTTCCTGTCCCACAACATAAAGGAGAGGAAGGAAGGAAAAAAATAAAAGCTTCCTGATTATCTGAAATATCAACATCGACTCCTGTTTCCCTTATCAAGTGAAAGTGCTCGTGAAACACAATAGAAACAGAGGCATTTCAGCTCTCAGAAAGACAATGTTGTCACTCAAATGACAAATGGAGACTAGTCATAGCATGTAATGGGTTATTGACATGGAAAAAATTATGACTGAAGTGACTGCATTGTTCTCTCCACAGGCTTCAAGTAATAAACAACCTTACAGATTATATGGTAGGTAATAAAGAAAAACAACATTAAAAGTAGAATTCCTTCCTCATGATTCTAAACCAAGATTACAGAAATGAAATAGTAGTTTTTCTTTACAAAGTGGTATGAAAACTACTTGAATCATTACACAAATAAATGCCAACTTGTCTGACATAAAGAATACAGCAAGAAACCCAAACTCTGTATCTCAGAATAAGTATGTTTAAACAAATCAGATTAAACCATTACGTTTTACCTCTGTTTTCAGGTGACACATACATACAGAATTTGGAATGAGCTTTTTGGGGGTTGAAAAAAATCTCACCTCAGAAAAGTTCATGCAAATGGACATTTGCAAAGGCTCATGTGGAAAGTGCTCATGTGGCTATCTAGAAGTTACTTATGTGCCTTCTCTGAAAACAGCAAACATTAAAAATAGAGAGCAAGGTGAAGACAGCATTATTTCTGTCCAGTCATACACAGTGAATTGCAAATAAATAAAAGAATTGAAACCAACAGAAAATCCCAAAGAACTTGTCAGCTGCATTACAACTTTGATAAAACTAACTGACAATTAAAATATCCCCAGCTCGTGCAAAGTAAGACTGACCCCTATCCACTCTAAATATTAATATTTCCCTTTCTGGTGGTTTCTGTGGCTTCCACATCCCTGACTTAAAGGTATGCAACAGAAGCTAGTTCAATGAACCAATGATTCCACATGTCTCAGGAAGACACTGGATCCCATGATACCAACTACATTAAAAAAAGAAAATCATCCTCTGCATCAACATCCATGTACGTTTTTAGAGCCCACTGTTCCAAGAAATCAACCACAGAAGTTGCTTTTGTTGTTCTTGTCTTGTTGCAATATTTGGCCAGTTTGTGCATGGAGATTCACGATGGAGCTTCCTTACAGGCAGAGCCTTCAGGGGAAATCAGCAAGTGTGCCACTGTATGCCAAAAGAACAGACAAAACCAAACAGCAACACAGAAAAAAAAAACCCCTACACATCTCTATTTCTAATTGCCTGCACAAAACTCAAAGAATCCAGAACTTAAACCTTAAACTTAAAGCATAGGAAAATCTGAAAAAACCCCAGATTTTTGCCCTTTCATCTTGCAGGGCAGGTCTTTTGCTCTGATTTGGCTATCAAAGTCAAAAGCTTTCATCAAAGGCTGACTTGAACAATCATGTTTTCCTCTCCAGAACCCTAAAAAAGCTTCCATCTTTCTGTCTACTCCTACAAGGGAGTTTTCTGCTCCTTTCAGCAATCCAAGCCTACCATTTCCTTCAGTTTCTTCAAGCTCCACCATTCCTCTCCTTCTCTGCTTGCCCTATATCTACCCTAAAAGCTTCTGTGGGCCTCATGGCTCATTTACTTTCAAAAATCAGTCATCTCTCTGTTCACAGCAGAGCAGCCAGGACAATATAGTAAAAGAACCTTTCCTCTGCTGCCAAGCCACTTTTTAAATTTATTTTTTTAAGGAAGAAAACAACACAATGAATGGTAAATGTGGAATAAATAAAACTAAACAAAGCTATCTGTAACTGTTTCGTATCATGCTCAATTGTTAGAAGTATACATATACATAGACATGCATTTAAAGTTAGTTACGCAGAGCTAGAACAAGGTACTGTAAAACCAATGTAACACAGAGAAGAGAGGCCACTACCAGCAGTTATGTTGTTATCAGACTACATCCCCATCATCACGTCTCAAATTAGACATGCAATTATCATCTAGAATGGTGTTTTGGGAAGGAGTTTCCTTCACGGTGGTAACAGCCAAACACCTATCAGCAACTGGTTCCTCATCAAGCTATGCTACTCAAGTCATGAGTTCCACATGATGAGTCTGCATAAATTAGCCAGATACGCGATCAAAAATTAATAATGCCCAGAAACAAGCTGAGAACATCTGATGCCAAACAGAATCATAAAGTAAATAAACAAAGCAATAAGTATTCCCAAAGGTTCTTATAAAATATTTTTCATTTAGAATAACACATTTAAAAAAGGCAAAATGCAAATAGCTGCTAGGGAGAGACTTCTAGCAAAAAAGAAAACATAGAAAGCATCAGTTCAAGTACTATAACAAGATTAGTCCAAACAGGAAGGGATCTTACTGCTTTTTAAAAATATGAAACCCCTCACTCCCCTTATTTAAGCAATGTATAAAAACCCCCAACATACACTGGTCACAGGAGAGCTAAAACATTGAAATTTCAAGTACTTCATGAGTGTTTTAGGTACTGTGGCCTGTAAATCAGAAGGTATTACTATACAGTGGTACTCCTATAATAATCAGGCATTTCTACATCTGCCTTAAATTTCTCACTTGATCAGAGAAAATCCTATTTATTACCTGCACAAACTAACTTGAAACGATGAACTCTCAGTTGTATATTCCTGAAAAACAGAAATAAATGTGCAATCACTTGAAAAATAGTTTTTTCATCCCATTCAAGACACAATGGTACAGTTGCTTGTATTTCTCTGCATTGAAAAGAAAATCAGAGCCCTTGTTTAATTAAAAGGAAAGAGATTCTGAAAGAACATGCTGTTGGCTGACATGACAAAGTCGCACTGGTGGCGAAAAGTTTCACTGCTCTTCATGCAACCATTGCTTTTTATATTACCAGATCTACAGACCACCAGGCTGTCAGCCAACTCACACTCACTCAACACAGAAACTTCCATCTTCCTTGCAACTTCAGGGTTTTCAGAAGTGCATATTTGGGATTTATGACTTTAAAACACTTAAGTACTTCAGAAAGTGTTGCCCTGCCCAAAACAAATTATGCATAAACCTTGTAAAAGAAGTGCTTTCTTGTAAATCCCACATATATTTTGTTCACCATATTTTCCCTGGGTGTTTCACACAAGGTACATCACAGAACATGGCACGCAATACCAAAACACGGCCGTGGATTTATTAGAGGAGTTTGAGAGGACAGAGCAGCAGGGTAGGGGACAAAAGAATAAAGAAAAATAATTTCAAAAATAAGCATCATGAAAGAATTGACGAGATTATATAAATAGGGGAAAAAATGAAAAACCAAGGACCTTGGGTAGGTATTCTCAACCTTGGAAAAGTAAAAAGGGAAACAGTTGTGCAATACAGTGTCTTGTGAAAAATGGATATGAGCAACAGTTATTTAAAGCCAAACTGAATGCCTGGAAGAGCCAGAGAACAGACACACACTATAGGAACAAAGTCCACAAACTGAGAAAAAATTTTTTTTAAAAATTGGAATTTCCAGCTGTCATATGGTTGCAGAAACAAATTGATTTAGGTTGGTGTGCATTAAGACCATATACACAGAGCCAAAGAAATGTGTGGCACATTCCAGCTTTCCGCAGCAGGAGTTTGATGCAGCCAAGCCATGACAAAAAGGCTCAGAGAGAACAATATTGCAGAAAATGGGATAAAATAACACAGAAGGGGTTAGCTGCCTGCCACAAGCCCAATGGGGAATTGAAAGAAAAGTCTGCAGGGACAGCAGCTCACACTGGCAAAGGAAATTGCATTGTTCAAAAGGGTAACGTTTTCCAAAACACTTAAGGGTTTTGTTTCATGCTGGACCCAAAGGAATTGTTATTCAAACAATAAATGGTTTACCCTCCAACAGCCTGAAAACAGAATTCGGTGTATTGATGCATTTTGATGCATCCCGAATAAGCACCACTAATCTTCAGCATCATAGATTTGGTTCACATTCTACAAACAAGTCACTCAAAAATAGTTTAAAATTGCAAATAATTTCAAAATTGTTTAGCTTTCGTTCATCAGTGTTTTTGTCTGCTTGTTATAAGCAATTCATTTTCAAGTCATCTCTCCTTAGAACCAACCAATCCACTGCACTAACCAGGGCAGTTATGTAGTCTTTATTGATGTAACAGGAATTACTCAAAAGATGCATTTTCTCAAGGATTTAAAAATCACAGTTCCATCAGAGAAGCAGCATTGAGCATTCTTCATCCCATATTGTTTTAAGCAGCACTTATGCACAGGACTGCATGCATGATTCTGAATAACTCTTTACCTAGTCAATAGCAAAAGTCAACTGCTTACAAAACATACTGGTTTCCCATGAAAAGATACAGAGAATTTGTACAGTTTAGCAAACACTTCAAACCATGACTGAAGCCACATCTAAATGATGTGAAGAGCAGGCTCACTATCCTACCCAAATTTACCATGATCGATGCTGTCGAAAATTCAGGGAAACCAATTGTCCATAAGGCATTTAAGATCACAAAAAGTAACAAGAAATCTGCCTTCTGTATTAGAGCTCATAGGACTGGACTAACCACACAGCTACAGGCCTACAACAATTCTTTAATAAGCAGGAAGAAGTTAATGGAATGTACTGATTTAGGGGAAGAAAGAAAACAGCATGTCCACTAACTCTGCCAACCCATTGGCCTGAAAACTTTGAAACACTTTATTCCAGAAGATAACAGCAAATGGGCAGCACAGAGCTACAAATGCACATCAGCTTCTGTTTAGGACAGAAATCCCCACCCACTGTACTGCAAAGGTTGTTAGAGCTGTTCCAGTCCTAGAGCAAACTGACAGAGCATTAGCTCCAACTTATTCCATTTCACTCATCTTCCCAACCTAATTTATGCTGGCTATTTTATCACTGCCCGGGAAGAGACTAAACAGGCCAACTTCTTCAGCAGCTGCCAGAAAACTACAAGAATTTCTATATGACCCTTAATCATTTGTGTTTCTTTTCAGTGTTGAAGGAATACAAGCCCTAGATGTTCATGGGTCCCCTCCAACAAACAACTATGGGAAAATAGCAGAACTTGCCATGAGTCCTCATCTTTATTGTAGCCACCAGTCACTCCAACAGACCTCCTTCTATTTGCTCATCTAATTAATTTTTCACAAGAGGCAACAAGGTGTTCTGGTGTTTTCATTATTTGTGGGTTTTTCCCCATTTATTACTGTTGAAACAGGTTCACATTTCCACTTATATTAGCCAAATCACGTAAACAGATTATACCTGCTATCATTAATCTGAAATTACATTCCAGTTTAGGTTTGATTTGCTTTTTAGCATGACTGTCACTATTTTTCACTCAGACTTTCTAAAGAGGTCTGGAAGTATTCTAATGGGGAACAAAGAAATAATTTCACAGGTAGTTTTGTTCTGCTGAGTTTTCTTAAGACATCCATTCATTACTCTTGGCACATAATTGCAGTTTCAAATGCACCCTGCAACCATCTGACTTCCTTGTGTATTCTACCTTCTGAAACATCTTAAGGTGGGCTTAAATGGTGAGCAGCTAGATCTACATAATTTTTTCATGTTCACATAGATATTACAGTTTCTTACATCCCCTCCATTATATTAGGATGCCTTCTGTCCTTCTGATAGCCCTGTGCTAACTGCAAAGTGTTCTCAAATAATTTATACAGCAACCAGCCTGATGATCCAGAGACTTAAAGCTCAAGAAAAGGTGAGGATTCTGAGACAGATTTTTCCTCCAGCTGCTTAACATGAGATATTGAACTTGGTTTCTAGCTCCAAATCCATGACAGCTGAGCTGATGCAGAGTCTTCTCTCAAGGAGCTCATATACAACTTGAATCCACAGTAATGAAGTCAATGGATCGTGGTTTTGGAACAAGATCAAACAAAAGTGCACAAGCTGCATTTAGGAAATAGTGTCACCTTAAACACCATTCTCAGAAGCAAACAGCCTTAGCTGAGGTAATGCCTGAAGTTTTTTCAGCCCATAAAGCATATTCCCTTATCAAAAAAATCCCCTGCCTAGAAAAGATCATGAAACTTAATGGACAGCAGCACAATCTCTGTAACATGAAGAGCAGTAGTAAGGCATGACATGTTTACTGTGGCCAGAAGTGCTGAAGACCTTATTTTAACACATTCCTGTGTTTAAGAACAAATACAAAACTGCTCATTATGTCAGGCTTTTGATAGCATACACTGGCTTTTAGAAAACCAAGTTAGAGTGCAATCCCAAGTTAATATGCCTTTACTCCAGTAACAACATGATCAAGAATTTTAAGCTGGTGACTATCACTGTCTCAGCACTGCTGCACATTTGGTTCTGCTCCAAACAGTTAAAAATGCCTTGGGGAAATCCACCCTATTTAATGTATCAGAATGCCAGGAATTATCTAAATCACTATTTGTTTAGCAGCAATTCTCAAATACATGAGCTTTTTTATTCCATTCAGCATTTAATTGCAACTGTAAATAGAGATACATGAATAGCAACAGAAATAAAAATAGAATTACTGGTATTTATGAGCTGCAACAACTTTATCAATTACAAAACAAGCTGCTGGTTATGCTGGCATTATACAGTTAAAAATGAAACTTACTAAGTTATCTTAAAATCCTAGTTTTAAGATAAGAAACTAATAAAATGCACTTTATTCACCTACAAATACTGCATATAGAGGGTATTACAGATTGTGCAAAAGTGGGGAAAAATAGGTAAATTTTTCTTCATTTTCAGAGAGCCAGTCAATGTAGTATTACTAAAAATACCATTCTGATATTTCTTCATCCAGGGCTAGATGCTATCTACAAAGTTAAATTCAGAGTGCATTGATCAAAACAAGAGAAGACAAATCCCTTTAAAATACTCCAATCCTATGTTGTATTTGGAAAGCCTTTATAAAAGTTAAAGAATTCTGAGGAGCAAATCCTATTAAGAAAAAAAAAATCAGACTAAGTTTTGATGGATAAGCACTCCAAAAAAACCGCAGAAATTAGTTTCCAATCTAACAACAATTATTTTCTGATTAAATCAATTCACTTAACAGGCACCAATGTATCATTCATTTCCTCTCTTCCCCCTCCTGAACTCCTGAGGTTCTCCCAACTCCCTACACACATTTCTTTAGCCGAGTGGCCCCTCTGCCCACTCAGGCACAGGAGACAGTCACGCAACCACAAGAAGCCCAGCATTTGCCACTTGAGGGAACAGTGGGTTAACTGCCTTCCCTTGTAACACAAATGATCAGAAAACCTGTGAGTGCCTCACTTCTCAATAAATGGCTCAACTGCATCCCCACCAGGCCAGGGAGCACCTAGGTACACACCCAGATCATCTCTCCCACATGGGCAGGCAGGCTTCAAGCAAGCAGCAGCACACATCCTGAATTTGGCTGTTCAGGGATTATGGATCCCAGCACACATTTATTGCCTAACAGGGATATATCCCCAAGTAATCGACTTTTGTTCCCAGAAACTGTGAAGAACAAGTTGAAAACAACTTGATCGTCCACTCAGACTACACAGTCTTACAGACATGAAAGGAATGTCACTGCATGGGAAAATGAATGTTACAATTCTTCACTCTATCAGCTGTCATCAAAACTTTAAAAAAATTGCATCCAAATCCCATTTTAAGAAACCTCCTTTCAGACTCTAAAATAAAACAGAGGAGCTATTACATGTAAGAGGCTATATGGACCTTGTAAGACATGAGCAGGGTGCCTATTTTTTTTCCTCTCAGTAATGGAACTATAAAAGGCATGGAAATCAGACCTGAAATAATGTTACAAAAAAAGCAAAGCAAGAGGTGGGCTGTTGGAAACCCATCTCTTGTGCCTCAAGAAAACATTCCATCAAGGCAGACAAATCTAGAAAGTTTATTGCCAGCACAGGACTTTCTTTTTTGGGATGATTTCCCATCATGAACAGCAAAAAAATCAAGGTTTATTAATCATTGACATGAGCTGGCCTGGTGTTTCCATGTTTTGATAGTCTGGTGAAGTTATCTTCCCTTCAATATTTTAGGATTCCTGGTTTTGGAATGGAAGAAAGCCTAAGCTACGCGTACAACCAGTCACAGCAATAGATTCTTTTGGCATCCTCTTCAGACAGTAAACTGATTGCATTTGTGAGGAGATATCCATTAAGAATAATTTTCCTAATGTTTTAAGTACTCCTACTACCCTTGAAAGTGTTACAATCAATGGTCAGCCACAAGACCAAATCACTGAAGACTGCAGAGTATTTGGTTGTGTAACAGACAAGGAGATTAAATTGCAAGTTTCAGCAGGTCCTATTTCAAAACCCCTAAATAAGGATGGTAAATGCTGTTAAAATAAAGGACGACAGTAGCAAAAATTAATCTGGGTTTTCCTTAATGCTGGTAGCATTAGGAAAAGCAAAGCAGTGATATATATACCTACATTGAAGTTAATACCTACACTGAAGTTAACATCTGGAAGAAACATAGACTAAGATTTATGTCTTTTTTCAGAAACTAGAAAACTTCATTTCTAAAACATCTTGAATGGGCTGAATTAAATTTATATATGCATAAATTAAGTGGAACTCTGAAACTTTAAGTTATTTTGTATTCCTGTGCAAAACGTCAGGCACTATCAATTAAGCTATTACAGTGAATATGCCTCTCAAATATTTTAAATTTCGCTTTAGAGATTTGGATTTTCATGTGACCAACACTGAAATCATCAGAACTAATGTGTTAGATGAATGCGATTTCTCATGATTTTCTCATATGCCAGAGAAAGAAAAGCTGCTCCTAGGATTGGTGTATTTGGTTTACATGGCTGGGTTTAGGGGGGGGGCAGGAGCCACTGTAGAGGTGACCTGAGACCAGTGGCTTCCATATGCTGGACACTGCCAGTTCTAGCTGGCTTCATGAAAAACCTGCTCTTTGCCAAAGCTGGGCCCATCAACAGCACTGGTTGGTGCCTCTCTTGGTAACACATATAAGGGAAAAAAAAATGCTGCCCAGCAGCTATGGGAGAGGAGCAAGGAAACGTGAGAGAAACAGCTCTACAGACACCAAGGTCAGTGAAGGAGAATAGCAAGGAGGAGTTCCAGGTGCTGGAGCAGAGATTCCTCTGTTGCCCACAAAGAGAGCAGGTGTTCCCCCAGCCCACGGAGGACCACACGGGAGCAGGTATCCACACTGCAGCCCATGCCAGAGCAGGTGGATGTGCTCTCAAGGAAGCTGTAGCCTGTGGAGAGCCACAAAGGAGCAGGAACTGCAGCCCATGGGGGCCCATGCTGGAGCAGTTCATTCCTGGACTGTACCCTATGGAGAGGACCCATACTGGTGCAGTTTTTTAAGAGCTACAGCTTGTGTGGAGGACCCACACAGGAACAGTTTGACACGGACTACAGGGACTATATCCTGTGGCAGGGATCCCACACCACAGCAGGGAACAGTCTGAAGAAGGAAAAACAAAGTGTTACGAACCGACAGCATCCCCCATTTCCCAATACCCTGTGCCACTCAGGGGATTGAGGGGGAGAAGATTGAAGATTCAGGAACAAAGGACTGAAGTTGAGCCTGGAAGGACAGAAGCTGGTTTTGATGCCGGAATTATTTTTGTCTTTTCTTTTATATACCTTTTACACAGTTCTCTGTATCCACAAGTATTAGCAGTATGCATACTTGCAACCTTTTACTTAGTTTAGTGTTTAGTGTTTTGTAAGTGTTCTGCAGGCCTGAGACTGAACACTCCAGAACTGCAGAGCCAGGGAGACCAAACATTCCTACTATCTCAGGAACCCAAGGTCTCCTGACAGGAGGATTCTGTAAACTAGGGGTGAGCCCACCCCAACCTCATTATTGGGCTCCCTTGTTAGATATGCTGATGTGTAAAGTCTGTAACTGGTGTGTGTGATTGACAGGGGTGGGCATTTGCCACGCATCACCTGGCCAAAGTGGATGCATCAAACAGGATCCTGATTAAAATACTGAGGTAAAGACCCCAACCCTCTTAACCATGTCTAGCTTCATTTTCCTAACACCAGGAAAAAGGCATCAGTTTTTGTCTTGTCCTTGTTTCTCACTATCCTATCCAATATTTAATTGGTAAGAGATGATATTAATTTTCCCCAATTTGAGTCTGTTTTGCCTGTGACAGTAACTGGTGATCTCCCCATCTTTATCTCAAGCTAAGACATGTTTTATCTCATGTTCTCCCCATGTCCTGTTGAGGAAGGGGAGAGAGAGAGAGCAGCTTGTTGGGCAGCTGGCAGAAAACCAAGTTTAACCCACTACAACTAAAAAGAGAAAGACAAACTATTAGGTATCATATTTGCACTGCTTTGCAATACAAAATTACTTTTATATATGATAACTACAGTAATAAATTACATAGGATTTTAAATTCCCCATATCTTTTTCAAAGGCAAATATTTTATATTTTTTGCCCTAGAATGTTATTCAGTATTTTCCCAACACTGCTCAATTATTTTGGTCCCCTTTTTATTCTTTTCTGAACATTTATTTTCTCTAATTATGTTTGTCTACAAAACTTTACTGGAGAAAGACACCTGCAAAGAAATGGGCATTTCAACATAAGAATTCCCCTCCACACACAGCCTGTCAGCAGTGAAGCAAACTGCATGCTACTACTTCAGCAAGAATCATAACTCATGCTAAGTACCACTGTTCCAGGCAGGCAACCCACATCCCAGTCTCCTGTTGAGAAAAAGCCAAAATCCCTCTATCTTAATTGAGTTTTTTCCCTTGATTTTAATAATGAAATCTAAAAACAGATATCCATCTCCAGGACCAGACAGACATTTGGAATTGTAATCTGCAACCTCACCATCAAAAAGCTGCAAATATTGGAACTGACTCTCCAGAACCCTCTGAATTGTCCCCATTCATGTACCTGCCAATATGGCACACAGCATTCTTTTTGGTGTATGACATTATTCCAGATGACAAAATATTTATACCTGTTTAATGCAAAATACTCTGACAACTGTGCAGAGCATTGCCAGAGAGGGGATTGTCCTGCTCTTCTCTGTGCTGCCCTGCCTCACCTCGAGTCCTGGGGGCACTCAATGTATGAAAGATATAAAGCAGTTAGAGTGAGTCCAAAGGGGGCAGCAGAGATTGTAAAAGGCCTGGAGGGGAAGACATAAAAGAATGGCTGAGGTCACTGGGCTCGTTCAGCCTGGAGAAGACTGAGAAGAGACCCCATAGTCATCTACAACTTCCTCAGGAGAGGAAGTGGAGGAGCAAGCTCTTTCCTCTGGTGCCCAGTGACAGGACCTGAGGGAATGGACTGAAGCTGTGTCAGGGCAAGGTTAGGCTGGATATTAGAAAAAGGTTCTTCACCCAGAGGGTGGTTGGGCACTGAACAGGCTTCTCCAGGGAAGTGGTTGCAGCACCAGCCTTACAGAGTTCAAGAGGCATTTGGACAATGCTCTCAGGCACTTGGTGTCAATCTTAGGGTGCCCTGTGAAGGGCCAGCAGCTGGACTTGATGATCCTCATGGGTCCCTTCCAACTCAGGGTATTCTGTGATTCTATGACCTCATTTAACTCAAAATAAGCCAAGTGTTTGCATTTATTTCAAGACTGCAGCTGTTTTGGGAATATGAGTAATTTTCTTTTAACATTTTTGATTTACATCCTTGCATTATTCTTCCTTAAACTGAAGCCATTGGCACTGTCCAGCTTTACATCAAACTAAATCTACCTTCTTTGTTTAGGTTTTACAGGTTATAGCTATACACATGGTGTCTTCTGCATCCTTCTGAAGATTACAAATCTGTCTTCTGACTTTTAAGATTAGTGCTAACTTTAATGCAAGAGCAGAAATGTACTTGGAAACTGTCCAACTATGATTTTGTTAAGAATTTCCAGTATCATTTAAAAAAAAAAAAAAAGAGAAAAACAAAAGCTGCCTGACAGACTTACTAATTTTTGAATAATAAAAATGAACTGGCAAAATGGAATTCGGGTTTCAACTTTTATAAAGGTAATATGACAGGAGAATTAAAGCTATATTTTATTTATGATTTGGTCATGCAGCTCTGAAAAATATTCTGGCCACGCTTGTCAGGCACCATTGCAAACTGTCTTAAGCCTAACAGTTGCACATTAGATACCTGCCTCTGCTGCCAAGGGGCACTCCTGCCCCTGTACCTCATGGCCACTTTGCTTGCTGGGCAGCAGTGCTGCCAAAGGCATAGCAGTGTGCTGAACAATAACATCAGCTGGTCAAGTAACAGCAAGAGTACTTAGAATCTGAAAGTCCCAACACTGCCCTTGCTGCTGATCAGAACTTCAGTAAAAAAAAAAAAAAACAAAAAACAAAAAACAAAAAAATGACAATTATTGCCAATAACTTCTCCTAACTATGATTCTTCAAAAATAACAGACTGAGGATTGCCAGGAAACAACACAGTCCCGATGTCAGGTCTCCCCAAAAGTTAGTTTTGAACCAGTTTCTTAAAAGAGAATTTTTTAATTTTTTTAACATAATCAAGCACAAAATTACATTTAGAAGTTATCAGAGACAGACTGCCACTGCATCCTTGAGAAGGAATACCTGTATTTGTAAAGAAAAAAAATAGGTACTTGAAGCATATCTCTTGTAGCTTAGAAAGAAGTCTGTTTGGTTTTTCAACTTTTATCATTTAAAATTAAGTTCTCTAGAATTCTTTGCTGAGGTACCAGGAAAGCAGCAATTCCATGCGTGTCATTATTGTGGGATGCAGAGACATGATGGAGAGCTACTGCAAATTAAACCAGACCAAGTAATTCCCATCAGCTAAAGCCTACCAGATTAGCTGTTCTTTCCCAATCCTGACCTCCTCCTTTTTCTTTTAAAGAATTCATATTTCATTAAAAACAGACAACATCAGACAAAGAGAAAGAAAAAATAACACCAAAAAACCCAAACCACTGTGCAAAGAAGAATTTAAGAATATGTCACACATCAGTTTTCTCTCCAGCACATCCAATACCAGGCAAACAATTTCACAAAGAGGCACAAGGAACTAGTTCAAGCAAATAGATAAAGTCTGAACAATTTCAACTCTGCAGGGATTTCAGGCAAAGGTTTGCAACATCACTGTGGTCACATCTACAGTGCTGGAGTTCCTCACATCCATAGTTAATTCCTCCATTAACAGTATGGCTCTTCAGCACACTGCCTACCATGCATGTACACTGAGGCCTCACGTAAGCAAAAACTCCTCATTAGGCCTTCAAACATGTTACAACAAATTCCTTTAATCTCAAATACAGCATATACATTCACAAAAGAACAGGGGTGGGTCATGTTCAAATCCTTTATAGTACAAGCTGTGGTACTGCCACTTGGAAAAACAAAACCCGACAAAAACCACTAGCCAATGAACCACACTGTATTAAGATCCATTTGAAGAACAATTAATTAGCAAGACACCAGCAGGATGTTCCAGATTTTTACTTCCTCTATGGTCAGTCAACAATTAAATATTGATCAGTTTTAAAGAAACTCGATGAACTTGTTCTGTGCTTTCAGAAGAGATAAACCAGTTGAATTTTGAACCTCTTCACTCTTAAACCTCTTTACCACAGTCCTCAGATTGACATCTATATAAGAAAAAGCCTAAAACAAACACAAACAAACCAAAAACCACAACACCAAAACAACTTTTTACAGTTTTGAAATCTAGAAACAAACTGTTTCTATATTTGAGAATCTTTTTACACAAACAATTTGATACAGATTGGCTTCAGAAGATGTTTTTTTAACCCATCAAACTGTATGTGGATTAGTAAGTGTAGCACATTATTAAGTTAGGCTATTCGCTTCAACAAAAGTCAATATAAAATACCTACTGTGGCCTGCAAGGTCTTAATGTAAGTAATAAACAAAATATGCTGGCCTAATTACATCCCTATTACAATTGAAATCAATTTAAGAAATCATTTCAATGAAGCAAAACCCAACCCCCTCCACAATGCTGAAAGAGTACATATGAAACTTCAAAATCTGTTCATGTGTATCTTGCACTCACTATATACCCTTCTTCTGCCCAACCTGTCATTGTGCAGCATCAAGTCTGGGATTATATACTTTTAAATTCAGTGCCTCCATGAATGCTCACTCACTGTATTTTGATTTTCTTTGTAGGTACCAAGTAACACGATTATCTCAGAGGGAGCTGTAAGGAAATGTTACGCAAACTTCATGAGGTGGATGGAGGATGTGAATATCTTCATTATGCAATATTGGCCATAAGCTGTCATATGCCAATAACTATCCCATTCAAAATGATGAATCTCAAAGTAATTGGTTTGTCTCTTGGAGTGGAAGAATGGTGTGTAGGAAATAACTTCTTTAGCAAGAGAACACTCAAAACCCTCGAAGATTCATCTGAAAACAGAAAATAACAACCTTGCTCCAAAACTGTATAAGCAAAATAGAACTTATAAATAAATAGGCATTTTATTTATATTCATGCAAGAGCCTGTCTGTTACAACACTCATGAGTAATGCAGTTACCTTAAACCATAAAACAAAGTATTTTCACGTACCTACTGTTAGTACCAGTGTACTGCAGGGTATTCACAGTAAATGTAAATTAAATAAATACTTTATGGAAAGCAAGAAATAGCAATGCTATAATTTTTTTTCTCTCTTTTCATTGTTCAAATAGACTGTGGGAGTAAAAATAACTGGATCAAATGAGAGGGAAACCCCCAGAAGAACATTAATTCATACCACACTGATTACAGAGAAGGCTTTTCACACAAATGCTGCAGGGTTATTGAAGAAAACTATTGTGACAAAATACTGACTTAATAAAAATAATAATAACCCCCAACAACAGCAACAACAACAAAACCACACACAAAACAAAGGTTTTACACTTTCAATCTTCAAACAAATTAATGCCTATTTTCTTCCTGCTAATATTGTGGTAAGATTTAATATACAGGTATGTGATCATTCAGCTACCAGACATCAAACTGTTAATATATCATTCCCCCCCCCCCAAAAATAATCATTCATTTGATCACAGATATCAACATGTAGCAAAATCTGTTACAAAAGCCACGGCTGAGATTTCTGTGCTTTCTATCTTTTAGCTGTACCGAGATAAGGCACTGACCTTTATTCTTGATTCACAATGGGAGAATACTCCACTTACAAGCTTACTACTGTGAAGCCTTGTTGTCAGTGTGAAGAATCACAAAATTGTGTTAAAAGGCAGACAGAACTCAATACCTTTCTCAACATTTGAAACATGATCTTTCCAACAGATCATCAGTTCTTGTCATTTCCCCGGAAGTATAAACAACTCAAGTTTAAGATTTAACTAAGAGGGATAAAATACTCTGCAGGTTAGTGGGAAGGGAGGGTTATATAGTCCATGAACTAGTTGCAAAAGGACCTTCTTTCAGGTTTCATCTTCAAAGCACTCTACTATGCCATCCAGGATTTTCATGAAATAAAGGCAACTTATCCTTCTAAACAGACCATTTCTATTCAAAGAGACTTCAGGTGGCTGTACCACAAGAAATATTTTCCTGTGCCTCTTGAAGTCAATGTGACTGTGATTGCAAATTAGCCACTAATGTAAAGAATAGCAGACTGTTGCATTATGCAAGCCCATCCACATTCTTTTGCATCCCTGTAAATGCAGCTACTTTCCTGTCTTGATTGTACTGTACACTCTAACAATGGGTTTCCCCTAATAAGCCATTCAGGAAACTTACACAGCATGCAGGTCATCTCAAACCATTTCCTTGCTGTTACAAGTAACATGAAAAATGCTTTCAAACATCATCTGCGACAGGAACACTTTGAAGCACCTTAAATTCTCATAAAATATTCACTAGAGCTATCCACAGTATCAGTTCTATTGTGGCCTCAAAGACAGTTAAGTCGTGTACTACTGCTGCAGGAAGAAAAGTCTTAAAGAAAATCTCTACCCCACATAGGGAGAGTATGTTCAAAGTCCCATGCATGGAGAAGAAAGAAATGGGGGAGGGGGAGAATGAAAATCACATCTAGAATTAAAAATAAACAAACAAACAACCAACAAAAAAACAAAAACCAGACAAAAAACCCCAGCTATTTTCTTTTAGCTATTCCAGAACTACATTATAATCACCGTGAGATAAATGCTCTAACCTCCATCTGCACCATCCCAATCTTTCTCCTCCCACATCAGTGCTGAATTTGCTGGAATAGAAGAAGGAATCAGCCAAGAACGTTAAAAAATATTTCCACTTAGGAAGAGACTTGTATGTGGTTTGGAACAGTCCTGACCTCCCATTTACCTCAGATCTGACCACTATGGGACCTCTAAATAGCTACTTTCTCCATCATTTGGGAAACGCCATGCCCAACTACTTGTGCAACACTTTTCCTCTGGAGTCCCAGCTGGCAGACAGCCTAACAGAGTACCTAGACAGAGGTCTGGAAATTAACAAAAAAAAAAAAAAAAAAAAAGGGGGGGGGGAAAAAAAAGCTGGCTTACGTGTTCCAGTTTGTCTTTCCTCCTCAGCCAGACACTGGCACTGTAGTCCTGCTGCTTGACAGTGCTGTAGAAGTTCGCACCTACTCTGGTGAGGCTTGGGGAAGGCTCCCTGGGTCTGCTCTTCAGCCTCATCTGCTCGAAGCCCTCATGGGGGGATGAGGAGAGCCAGTCATGCCTGACTTCCATCTTGACATGACAAGGCAAAGTCCAAGGGGAAAAAAATCAGAAGAAATCAAGAAATTAAGAGGCACTAAACGAAGATGGTCCAAAAAGGAGCAGGATGAGAGAAGAAGAAAGAGAAGGAAATCAAAAAACCCTTTAAAACCAGAAAATGGTAAGAGAAAGGGAAGACAAGCAGAAATAAGGTAGAAGGAGTGGAGGGAGAAAGAAAGGCTGCAGGTAGGAGACAGGAGCGGGCTGAGAGAGATGAAAGGGCACTGGGGAAAGAAGGCGCTCCAAGATGCCGCTGCTTGCTGCCCCGGCGGCCGGCGAGCTGCAGTCCAGGAGCGACGCAGCGGCTGCGTGCGGCT
>JAHLSL010000010.1:21646720-21699838 GCA_025920805.1 Petroica traversi
GGGCAGGGGCTCCCCGCGCTCTCGGGCGGAACCGGAGCGAGCTGCCGGCCCTTTCGCTGGGGCAGCCAGGAGCGCACCTGCCTGACCAGGGGCTAAAGCCCCGGCTCGGCTCCGGTCCCGGTCCTAGTCCCGGCTGGAAGCCCCCCCGCCGCAGCGGCTCGGCCGGCACCAGACCTCAGAAATCAGATCGCTCCTGTGGTCCCGATGGACAGTGCCGCTGGGATGCCCACACTCGTAGATCCCCGGCGTTTAGGATTTCTCTCATAAAATAAAAGACCTTCTGGGGCGGTTTCTCTGCCATCTCTTTTCGTAGAAGTTGATGTGTGTTGCTATTTAGCTCAAACGTGTCTCAGCAGAAAAAAGGACTTTCCTTTTTCACACTGTGAGAAGCCACCTCGCTAATTTCCCACACACTCTGTTAAGCTATATCAGGCATAGACGAGAAAACTTTCTCACACAGTGCATCAAGAAATATTTACTGGAGCTCAGAACAACATTTCAGTTTATGGTCAATATTTGCCATCAGGCAAGTGTTTGCATGTATTCCTGTCCTTTGGAAATAGTTGCTTCTATGAGCATGCACGATTGATATATTGGCATCTGCGGATTCTTTTTTTCCCCACTACAGAACTACACTGATGCAGCTATTCAGATAAAGGGATGCTGAGCTAGATGTCTACACTTGAATCCAGTTAACTGAAAATAGCCTTTGAATGGTAAAAAAGTTCATCCAGACAAATTTCTGAGAAAATTGTAGAAGAGCCCTCGGCTAATCACTTGATCTACAGTGAGTTTTACTTCCATCTGATCAAAAGGCAAATTTAAAATATCCTTATGATTTGACTTAAGGTGTATTACTGCAAAATATCGGCCAGAAACCAGACAGATAATGAATTATTTTCCTGCCAAAATTCTAAGGTTAAAGACAAAACTCACATCACAATTCATAATTGAGGATTATTATTAATAGATAATACTAGTACCTTTGTGAAATACTTGAAAAATAAACTGAACAGTAGCAGAGGTTTGGAAAGAACATAAAGTTTTAGCATCTTCTTCTAAAACTAGAAAGACAATTACAAAACACTTACCTAACTGCTACAAAAAAAGAATGTAACAAAATACCAACAACCAGAACCTTCAGTGTTATACTCAAGTGATTTTTAACTCACCAGTATAAAGGATTTGCAGTTCTCTTTCTAATAACTTGCTAGTTTCTTCTGTTAGGAAATCTTCGTATTTTCAAGATTGTCAATACAACCTCAAAACTCTTAGATCAAAAACAAGACCTAAGTGATCCTGCTGCGTTCAGGACACACTGAAAGGCACTGAGATTTAATACATGGCACATCTCAGCTGCAGCAGTTTTAAACTCACACAGAATAACTTGATTAGAAGCCTGCTGGACTGAACTTCAGCTGCAGATGCCCATTTAGGAATTCTCTATGCTCATAGATGCACCTACTCCCAAAGAACTGGAATAAATGCAAAGGATAAGAAAGAAGATTTGTTTCTTCAAATATATAATATCCCAACAGGTGTATGTATGCATACATACATATGTAGATGTATACATATATATACACATACAGTGTTAGAAAAACTGCATGTGCTGTAAATCAGGAGAGCCTGATTTATGCTGGATTTGCATAAGAATTTTCACATTGTTTCTATAGCAGTATGTAAAGCACTTCAACCTTTTCTTTATCCATCTGATCTTTCTTGTTCATGCTGCTTTCAAATATTCAAAAAGTTGTTGGTGTCACTCTGCAGTTGCCACCTGCTTTGCTCTCATCCCTTAATATAATAACAGAATCAATATGCCATTGTACTTGAGTACAAGACATTGTCTCATTCCCCCATATATATTACGAATTTTTTAAGACAATTAAGAAGTTTTTTTATTATTATTTTTAGTAGAGTTAATTTATCCTGCCTTCCCCAGCTACACTACCAGCAGACCTTCTCAACTGCCTATCCAGAATAGCCAGAAAATGGAGTCCTAAAGTTGCTTTTAGTCTCTAGGCTAAAAAGAGAGCTTGCTTGTCTTTCCAAACACCTTCTTTGACATGTAGGTGTGTTGCTTTCTACTACTACTACTGCCAACATTATTATTATCCCAGTCCTACTCTCACTAGGAATGAGAGAGAAAAGGCAAATAAGAAGCCTGGAAAAAGTCTGTTAAAATCATGTGAGCAAGCTAGCTTGCTAGCCCCAAGCAGAAAAGATTTCTAGTGAAAAAATGTAATCAAATGACTATAAACTTTTGGATTTCATAAAAATTTTACTCAGGCAAAGTAATAAGCTAAGAATACAAAGTCACTCGCTAGTGAATACAGGGCTATTAATCTAATTTGAAAAGAGTGAAGAGTTGTTTTCCAGATTTTGTGTTCCAGTTTATTTCCAGGTTAGATCTATGCAAAAAAACCCCCAATTTTGTTCAAACAACCACAAGCATATCAACCAATTTAATTCAAAGATAATTCAACTCATTAAAATTCAATCAGTTCTGTAGTAGATCAGCAATTCCAATTGTCTGTATGAGCTGCATTTCTCTTCCACGCAATTTTCAGAATTATCCAAACACCTGCTCCTGTCAAGGCCCTTTGCTTCCATACCTAGATGACTACAGCAGCAAGGATGACTGAAATTACAAACATCACACATATAATTAGCAATAGATGCAAGTCATGCATATCATAATATGATTTTACCTTACCATGGTTCAGGCTACAATTCACTCCCCATCTTATCAAGACTCAGAGGACCTCCTTTTAAACAATCTACAGAATTTTCCATTTTCTATACCAACAGGACTAATGCTGTAGGGGGCAGAGTTAACTCAGGCCAATGCAAAGAAAATCAGGATATAAGTGGAAACATGTAGGTAGGGCTACCCCAGATTTATTTTTTAAAAAAGACAGCTTCTATTTCTTCCAAAAATCTTATCCAGAGAAGTTTTAAAGGACCTGCTCCCTGTGGTCCAGCTTTCTAAATGCTTATTTTTTAAAATGAAGTGGTTCTAGCAATGCAACATCATCACGTGGCATATACCCAGAACTTTAAAAACTCCTATAGCAGTGCTTTATTTTGGCTGCATACCAATACTTGCATGTGTGCACCTGTGATAGATCCAAAGCCTCCTTACAAAGTACTCATTTCTAATGCAGAGCTGGGCTGCACACAAGCACTGGCCCACTTTTTAGAAGGTACCAGACCTGACCAAAACAGAAAGCAGCAATTGCCTGCAGGCTTCAGCTGCTGTCCAGTCAGAGGGCTGTGACTGGCACCAGCTCCAGCAGCAGACCTGGCCCTGGCAGCCAGGTGGGAAGGAACTCTAACCTGTTTACCCAGCTCAGCTGAACTTGCTTTCTCCTCTAGGAATTGACAAAAACACTCAAATAGGGAAATCTTTTTAACCACCCAACAACACTGACCTGTTCCAGATTAAATTAATAGTCTTTTAAACAATTTTTAGAATTACCAAAACACCAGCTCCTTCTAGCCCCCAAATTCTATCAGCCTACAGAGAAAAAAACCATTGCAGCAGGCTGTTTCCTCTATGCTGATATGCTTGCCATGTCTCCAAGCTTATCTGCTGCTACCTCCTGGAAGCAGCTGCCAATCACTGAAACATGGGTTTGCTATAGGGAAGGACCAGAGAGGAAAAAAAAAGAAAAAGAAAGAACGAAAAAAGATATTTTTTCCCCATAGTGCAATGTCCTACAGTGTCAAGCACAAGGTCAGAATAGTAAAAACTCACTAGATGTACAGTAGGAAAAAAAGTAAGAAAAAGCAAGACTGCTGCTTGGAGATTTATAAATAATTTCTACGTTGTTGCTTTGTCAAATCCTAAGAAGCACAGTATGAAACCTTTGTACAGAATAACTATATCCTCAGTTTTTGGACAGGTATTGCAGTCACAATTATGTAATGGGAGAGTGAAATCCAAAGTTAAAGGGAACTTTTGGAGTTGGAGGTGCTTCCGATTTCGGTTATGAACATATGAGACACCTTCCTCAGAAATAACCTGGAAACATAATGTTCCCTGCTTTAGCCCTACCTTTCTGACTTCAGCTATTAACCAAACTCTTTTGTATCTCTTGCCTGAAATTTCCACCTCAAACTCTTTCTTCTTTGCTCGATCTCTGGTTACAAATAAGCAAAAACCAACAACGAACAAAAAAACCCAAACCACAAACAAACACAATAAAACTCCCCCAACCAACCAACCAACCAAACAAACAAACAAACAATAATAAACCATAGCTCACAGAACAAACACTTGTTGGGAGCATCATTAGTCTTGAGACATCTCTGGTCTGTCAGACTTTGTTGAAATAAGCCAAGTCCCAGAAGTTATTAGTCTGGGATTAACAGACAAGGAGTATAATTACATAAACTTTGTTTCCTTTAGAAACCAAATAAAAAGTACTGGAGACATCAACTACTCCATCTTCCATTTGAAATAAAGTATTATCCCGTAAGTATCATCCAAATATCTTCTTTGCCTAAAGTCCAGGGCTAGAATGTTTCTCCTGTGGCCTCCTTCCCACCTTCATGTGACCTAAGAAGGTGCTAAACTGGAGCCTTAGGTCTGTCTTGTGCTTCATGGATACCAGCATGGATTGGGATGCTCTCACTTTCACCAGGGACTGTGAGAGCATTTAGGATATCTTACATCTCAAATCAAATTCTGCCTTCAGTCTTTCTACCCTCCTTCATCCCTTCCCTCACACCCATCCACACATTGCCAAAGAACATTTTCAGTTCTGGGCCTCAATAATCTTGTCCAGACAAGATTTCATCCTGCACCTTAAAATAATATTAATTAGAGTTACATACTAATGGGGCCAAACTCAGTCCTCTATTCCACCTCTGTGTCCCACTGGAGTCATGAAACAAAAATAATTGTGTAATGAACCAGAGGGCAAAATTTGGCCTACATTTCTTTAAAATAAATCTGCAGCAAGTAATAGGTGTCCATTTACCCTGAGAATGAGGCCCTTTACATTTGTGTGATGGGTGCCCGCTTTTTTTTTTTCTGTTTACTGGGCAGGTTCACATCTATCTCAGCTTGGGTTCTTCATGCTGAATTTATCTGGTTGGTGCAGCTAAGTGCAATAAGCAGACTGCTGACAAGATCTGAGCTGTCAAGTAGTCTTGCTCTGAAGTGAGTTGTTAAAATTGTTCCAGAGGAGTGGCAGTCAGCAGACAAAAACAGTGTGAGGGATAATGTTTTCAATGATTGTTCAGGGATAGAGGAATGCTTTTTCACTTTTGTTTTCAACACATACATAAATTTTGGTTAATAAAAAGGGATATATTCTCTACCTATGCACAGTTTGAGGTGTAGGGAGGAAGGGGAGAGAAAAATTGAACAACCTTTAATGAATCATAGAATCATTAAGGTTGGAAAATATCTGTAAGATAATTGATTCAAACCTTTAACACTTTGTTCACCACTAAACCGTATCCCCAAGTGCCACATCCAGTCTTCCTTGTGTGGCCAGAAAGATGTTTATTGGTGTGGCAGCACCTAAAATAAGATTAAATAAGACCTATGAGGCAATATGATATGTGTTCTTTAACTACAAGCTTATTTTTGTACCATGGCCCAGCTGATTTAACAGCATTTGGGGTAGCTGTGTTTGAATCACTCCAACTACAAATAGAAGATGGAGTTGGAGAACGATCTTCTCGCATGGTTGGTGCAGGAGAGAAGAATAGACTGTAACAGCCTGGATTTAGAGTGTTTCGAATTGTAGAGAATCATGTCCTTACAAATAAGTGTATTTTATAGAAAGCTTGACTGGTCCACAAGATTACATACATGATTAACATTTCAGGACAAGTTTTCTAAAGGTTATTATTAATCAGTGCCTAGCATACATTATGGCACAGGTACAATATAAAAAATTACAGATACTCTGTCATTCACATTGCTGTGGCAGAGATCTTGGGATTCTTTGTGCAAGGTTTTTCATAGATAAGTTTTCCGTGATACTCACTGTCTCTCAAGCTCTGTGTCTGAATAAACAAGACAGAGATCAGAGAAAGGAAGGAAGAAGTTATTCCATTTTAGCAGATAAAACTTGAGATACAAAGAAGACATATCAGAAGTTATAAGGTAGCCTGTAAAAGACCTAAAGATTGCGATAAGATCTGGAATTCATTCCACTCTTTAGCCAGAATATGCACCACGGGTTTGTGTTAATGATTAAACACTACAGAGGAAATTCCAACCCACTGGTTATGTAGTAAAGGATTTCACTGTGTTTCTCTACTAGGGCTTTACTAGGATAAGTACCAGCAAGAGTGCTGAAAACACTACAGATGTGCTCACTGTACACTACAGGTATGGCCTCAACAGGACTTGGCGAATTCATTACGTGATTTTGACAGCCGCATTACAAACTCCTGATTACTTTACTACCCTGATGCTATTTCACAAAGTAACACAGAGTGAAGGAGAATTAAGGTACAGAAAAACAAAAATAGAGAATATGTCAACTGTTATTTGAAGGAGGTGAAAATTAATAACTTTTGGTGCCAAATGCTAACAGGAAAAAAACCCACTTGTAATAAGATGGTGATAAAAAGCAAGCAATGTGTACTAGTTTGTAAATTGTAACAATACAAGGAAAAATAAAAATTTTCAGGAAAGTGCTTCTACCTTGATAACAATAATGAAGCAGAATCCTAGTACAAAAAGATTTATGGCTAAAGGACTAGAGGAGTTTTCTACCAAGATAAACTAGGTCAAAGGAGGAAACAAATGCAAATACCAACAGTCAAGGTTTGGTTTTTCATTGGTGTATATCCCCTCATCTGGCTTAACTTTGTTTCTTGATTATGTTAGGGGACAGGAGTCAAAGCTGCCAATATTCTGTCTCTGACAAAATGTTTTCCACTCTAAGAAGCAGTATTTGAGGATTGAAACATAAGCGTTATAGTGTCTCACATTTCAGAAAAATTGGGAAGAATTAATGATGTAGTCTTTTTCTCTGTCCTACAACTATTTTTCTTCCTCATACATGTATTTCTGTTACATCTAACATATTCAAAAGGGGATGTGCTGGAGCTGGCCAGAGGATCTGTTGGTTCATACCTAATTTTACCCATTTGAATATGCACTGAAGTGCAGTTGGGTTAATGTGAACAAAGTGACCAACACCTTGCTGAATCATTGATGACTGTGATTCAGAAAGGACTGCATCTGTCTGACATCCTTGGGATATAGCATAGTCTACTTTCTATGAACTTCTGGGATCACATTAACATACTTAAACACAACCATTTGCCTTTAGAGACAGCTTTAAAGAAACAGTCTTAGATCATCCTGACTGAGCTGTACCCTCACTTGGAGGTTGTACTGGAAGACAAAAGCTGAATGAGAGAGCATGGATTTGTATCTCTGCAAGCAGTGCTTCCTCCATTGTGTCATTTGGTTGGGCCATTGCGTGCAGAGCCAGGCAGCATTGCCATAGCTCCAACCTAGCCCAGCCACATGTGAGCCATGCTTCTGCTGAACTTGACTGACTGCTTATACAAAATGTGTTGCATTCTAACAAAGTCCACAAGAAATATATTCTAAGGAAAGAGTTACTTTTCCTCATAAACACTCTCAGTGGCTTAAACAAAATCTTCTTGAAATGAAAAATTGAAACTGTGAAGTCGGAAAACTGTCAAGGGAGGGACTGCAGTCATCACACAGTTTGCATGCTCTACTCTAGAAAGGGAGAAATCCAAATTTCTTTAGGGGACTGAAAAATAAAAATCATTAGAACTTTTTTCAAAGTGGAATTTTGATCATCTGCAAAGCCTAGAAAGTACTACTAGAAATGTTCAAGCTACTGAATGTGGAAGTATCCATTACCCTTTCCTGAAAATTGTTGTGGTGCATATGATCCCTTTCTATACTGCACAAGAAGGATTCAGATAATCCCTAGTTGCATCACTGAGATTTTCTTCATGCAGAAAACATTTGCAATTATGACAGTCCTGAGGAAAAGGTAGAAAAAACTGAGGCAGTGTAAGGTATCTTAGTATTTAGTAGGTATACTGGGTTATTGCTGTTTGTTTTCTAGTTAATTTGCAGCACTCTACTTCCCTTCTATAAAGTATTTAATTATCCTTATGTAATGAAAGTTAGAAGTTGAAAAACCTGAAGCAGTTACATAAATGTTTAAACCCATCAACCAAATTTGTCAGGTGTTCTAGAATTTACAAATTCAAAATCTTGAAACATTGTAAGAAATCAAAACAAGGCCACTTTAGGGATCTTTTTTAAGAGCTTTAATATGCTCCATGCTTTGGAAGAGAAGTAGAATTTACAGGGGGTGGATTTTGTACTAGGAATATGCTTCCTCCTTTCTTGTAAAAATCCATAACTGACACAACTGACCATGTTGTACTTCTAATTCACACAGTTTGCTCATTATGTACTTCTTAGAGCTCACATTAAATTCTAAGAAACTGTATAGGTAAAGAATAACCAAATATCACATTCCAAGCAAAGTTTTCACAGGGTTCTTCTCTGTATTTCTGCTGTGGGGTTGGGAACCAGAACTAGAAAAGATTTTCTCTTTTGTGAATCTCTGTCCTAACTGCAAGTAAAAAGGACAGTAGAGTCCATTCAAAAAGGAAAGGAAGTTTAGAAATGGAATATTATCTCTGACAATGGAAACTGCAAAGTGGGAGTTAATTAGGACTGGCTTTCTAGGAATGAAGGCAGTCATGGCGTTCTCATCAGAAGAGACAAGGTTTTGCTTTAAGAGAAGACTGAGACTTGTCTTTCTGCAATTCAGTAAATACAGTTTTAGGGCTATCCCATAATATAAAACATCCCTACAAACAAAGTATTGATCAAACATAAGTTCCTTCTGTTGTTTCAATGGCTACTTCTTCAAGAACTTTCCCTTTAACTTTAGGCAAATGGACTGCCTGGCTGGCACCATTAAAAAAAATCAATAAATTAATCTCAGTGTTGTATATAATATCTTGAGTTGGAAGAGGCTCATCAAGTCCAAATCCCTCCCCCCTTGCAGGGCTAACTAAAAGTAAACAGTATTTCAAAAAGTGTCACCCAGCTGCACCTTGAACTGTGGCAGGCTTGATGTTGTCACCACTTCCCTGGGAAGCCTGGGGATTCACCCTCTCACAGGGAGAGTGAGACATTTTCCTAATGTCCAATCTGAACTTACCCTGATGCAGCTTCATTCCATTTATTTGTCCTAATGCTGGTCACCAGAGAGAGCAGATCAGCACCTCCTCCTTTGCTGCCCACCTTAAGGGTGTGTCTTAACTACAGTGAGCCTGTAGTCATTATCAATAACTGCATTATTGATGTTGAGGACTGTGGGGCCCCAGTCTAAGCATGGCAAACAAAAAGGATGGACTAGCCTGAAGAGGATTGAACAGCGTTATGGAACCTGGTAGCTGGACTCAGAACAAAACAGACTTAGAGTGAACAGAGAGGCTGGGGAAAATTGTTTAGCAGTTAGCTATGTGCCTGCAATGTAAAGATCTCCCAAAGTGGGGTTTTTTTATTCAAACTGCAATTAAACTTTTTCAGTCTGCTGTGAGTGATACGCAATTCAAGATGAGAATGTCACTACTTTAATTTGATTTTGAAATATCCTTCAACACTCTTCTAATACACTTTGGCTTTATCACTTCAAAAGAAAAAACTAAATTCTGTAAAAGTTTTATATTTGCTTTTCTCTACTTGTTATGTGGTGAAGGAAACTGAAATATGTATGCATATGTAAAGGAAATAAATTTTGAACAATTCTTTACAGAACTTTTTTTTTTCAAAAACTAGATTATTAATAATAACAAATATACCTTCCAAATCTAATAAAGCAGTAAACCTGTATAATTCCTCCTTGTAGTACAAGCTGGGAAGCAGTTCAAAATAGAGACAAGAAAAGCATGCTAAAAACTTAACAATTACTCTTTGAACTCTAAACAGTAATAGCCTGACATGCTGCTTATGAGCAAATAGCCAGTCATTCCTCCTGTGTACTTCCCAAACATTTATTTTCAAGAACTTAAATAAATGTCTGGGAAAGACATCTGATGTAGCTCATCTGAAAGCAGTGGGATGTGCCTTCAGATATTTTTGCCAACAAAAGAAGAAACGCTGGTATGGGTAGGGCTTGGCGGAGAGGAAGCTTACATTCAGGGTAAAATAATCCAGGTACCAGTTAAAGAGTGAGGAAGATCGGAGCATTCTCCATTACTTTCAGGCCAAATTATGCAGAAATGTCAAGACCTAATGCACAACTGCAGAATGCAGTCTCCTTACCTTGTGAACAGCTGCTCTACCCAGCCCTCTTATTTAGAATCATCATTCACTATGTAGTTTTGAAACTCAAATATAAAAGTTTCAAAATTAATTTAAAGAAAAAGGAAAGGCTTGTCCTTAATCCTCAGAGCACACTACAGGGACCTCTGCATCTCATACAAGCATATCCCATAGCCATGTTCTGTCACCTCTTTATTACTCAGCCTAAGGAGGTTATCATCAAATAGCTGGTTGACCCATGGCAGTTTAAAAGATCATCTAATGGCATTCAAAATATTCAGTAAAAAAAAGAGAAGCCAAGAATCCAATGCAAAATATTTTCTGCAAACAAGTGAGAATTTTGCATGTTGTGTATTTGGGGGAGGGGAGTAACCCAGGGTTGTAGAAGAAACCCTGCAAATATGACCCAGTTCCACCTCATGATTTTAGAGAAACATTAAGCAGACAGAAAATATCAATTTTGCCAACGATTTTGGCATTTGGGGATATATCATGTTTCATCCTCTTTAAATTATTGAATTTGTCAATAATATTAGACTAGGGGTTTTTTTCTGGGTACCTTACAGACTTAACTTGCTTGCATTTAAACTACTAATTAGGCCATTGGCAGCAGTTCCTGAAGTGATTTGTGGTTTCCCAGAGTGTCTGTTTTAGGAATGAGGAGCAATACTGTTACTTTTATAATTCATGGATTGGCTTATCATTAGGACTTGGAAATCAGCTGCAGTATTTGTGGCTGCAGTACATAACTGTAGCTTCTGTGGTTTTGTTTAGTGGGACAAGAGCAGCTAATAGCTTTTACAGAGCCTGCCTTAAAAGCTGAAACATGTGCCAGCCTTCTGCTTGGCATTATTGGACATTTGGTATCAGAGAGGAAAAACAACAGACTGAAAAGCAAACAGAAGAGAATGAAAATAGAAAATAAACCAGGCAGTAAAGCTTAGAAGTTAGGATATTGATAACAAACTGTAGTCTGGAAAAGCAGTAACTTCATTATCTTCCATGTTTCCATATCATACAGTTCATTCTGTATAACGGGGCAGGGAAGGCAAGGCAAGGGAGGGGGAAGGAGGGGAAAGAAGGGAAGGCAAGAAAGCATGTATTTGTTGGACTCTTCTGTTTTTCTGGACATGTACAAAGAACAGAGTGGATTAATCAATAGCCCAGAGGATAGAAGTAGTAACTGCACTGTATGCTTGTCTCCCGTATGTAGCAAAATAGGCCTATTTATTGTAGTTCTGTCTACCTTTCTACCTGCTCCCAGTGAGAAACAGTAATACAGATGGGCTCACAACTATGCAGGACTAAGAATTCTCCTTGAACTCCTGGCATGACTCCTGTACTTTGGAGCAGCATTCTACCTTGTGTCCACTTGGCCTCCCACAGAGGAGAAGGACAAAGAAAAAAAAAAAAGAAAAAGGATATAAAGAAAAGCAGCAGCAGCACATTTTTTAGGCTGCAGGGCTTTTCTTCCTGCAAAAGGAAAGCAAATGGCCTTTTATTCCCATTTCTGCCTGTGGCACTTTTCCTCTCTGTGGATCCCATTAATTTTAACACACTGATCTTACTGTATACATCCAAGTTCCTGTCTCATTTTTGAAGTCTTTTGGTGACCTGAAGATTCATAAGAGGAAGTAGGACATAGCTTCAGGACAAAAGAAGGCAAAAGTTCAAAGTAAGTGAAAATTTTCTACAGAAATAATAGATTGTTGACAATCTTGCAAAGGAAGGCAACACTTTCCTCTTCCTCTCTTCATTCATTTTCATTCAGTTTACAGTGAGAAAGGCAAAAGGTTTTTCTGCAGATGTTGAATTCTGTCCACTTCTTAAATAGTCTGAGCTTGTAATGCTCTTAAGTGATCATTTCCGGACTAAAGAAAATGAAATCCCTATTGACATATTTAAAATGTAATTTGTAAGCAAAATGAAATAAAGAAGGTGGAGATGTGTCCTTGCAGTTTTCTTCAGTAACTTTGTGTTAGAAATCATATTATTTTCATACTAAAAAAATTCCACAAAAATGGCATTAAAGCAGATGCTTTATAATTAGTATTGATGTTCAATGACTAATAATCACACTATTCTGTATTTCAAGAAATGCCTAGGTAATTTTAAATTGCCTAGGTAATTTTAAATTGCAAACAGGCGATTGCAATTAGTTGGAATTACTGAGTTCTAAGTAATATCTTTTTCTGGGTCTACTCTTGGGTCATGATATAAAAATTAAAGTTACATTTTCAGCAACTCAGAGCAGTAGAGATTTTAACTCCACATTTTCTTGACCTTCTTTCACTGAGATTTCATAGGATTATAAATTATGCTGGGTGGAAAAAAAAGGGAGAAAATAATGCAATCTTATTTTGCATCAAACACCAGACTTGGTTTTTTTTTCACATTTGATTAATAGTATTCCCTCGCAGTTCACAAGGGAAAGACTTCCTACTCAGAATGGAGCATGATTCTATTTTTATGGAGATCAGTGCAAACAGGTATTTACTGCCTTTCTGTATTGTCCTCAAAGTCTTTGAAGATGTGATTTTTGAATGTCAAATATTTTTTGTATCATCAAAAAGTTTCATATGCAACAAAAATCAAAAGAAATATTCGTTTTTAAACTGAAGGTAGTTGAACATGAACATTTGGTGACTTATTTTGCATTCTGCTAAGCGCATTTTGTAATCTTCTGAAAGAATATGCTATATTTTTTTTGAACCACTGGGCAGCATCATGATTTAATCCATACAGTTCCAAAGACAGATACCAAAAAAATTAAAATTAAAAATCCATCTCCCCCAAGATTAATTAACAGGGAATATACAAATTAAACTCTCCTCATTTTCAAAAGAATAGTGGTTTTCAGGGAACTATCAAAACTCCAATTGCTCCATCACCTCCTATGATGAGCAAATTATAATTCTAATTCACAAAGATATTTCTAAGTCCACCAAAAATTATTAAAATATTTCTCCCACTTAACAGGGATTGCTGACATGTCCATAGCCTCCACATTATCTTTGTCCCATATGTTTCTGGTCATGTGTCACTGAAAAGTTTATGTCCCTTAAATTCCCCCCTCCATCACCATCACAGTATGTATATTGTAAAGGTATTTAATATTGCATGGACAACAGTTTTAGTTCCCCAGTCAAAAAAAAACCAAACAAACAACTCAACCTATAACTGAAGTGATTGTGGAAAAGTAAATTGCTAAGATGGTTCTATTGTTTCCAGTTTGATATGGGTCTGGGTAAAAATATCCAACTAGCTGGAAAAATCTTAATAAGTTACATTCAAGTGAAACATTGAGTAATACCAGCCTTATAAACATGGTTGAATTAAAAGGCCAATGAATGTGTTATTGATATTTTTTTCATGCCACCACATCTCAGTAGGTTTTTATGCATTTTTCCTGACAGATGAAAAAAATGGTAGCAAAATATTCACTGAAGAGGTATATTAGTTAACTTAGGATGCTGACAGCACTGGGGTTCTTTAACAATTTATTTACTGGCTTGCACATTACCACCAGTTCGTAATAAACATGATTTCATTGCTAACTTCTGAGAATTATTAGAAATTAACAACATAAAAGGAGAAGAAAATGAAATTCTTATGACATGATATAATTACTTGCACATATTATTAATGCTAGGTCCACTTTAGTGAACTGATACTTAATAAATTCTTGTATATTACAAATTAATCACAGAGTATTTTCCATGTACCTCTGGAGCTAGATACTAGATATTTTATTCTTGCACGTGAATAATTGCTGTGAAACTTTTAAAAAACTTGCTCAAAAAACATGTTGGCTTCTCCAAGTCCATAGAAATACTACATTTTAAAGGTCATGGATAATTCTATGGTACTTTTGATAACTTCTCCCTGACTGGCTTTGCATACCCGAGAGCGCAGTATCTCTATAAGCTGAAAAGCAACCATTATAGAGACTTCAAAAAACTGGTTCTCTGTTTTATTGCCTATGGGTTTCTATGACACTCAGAAACATCACTAGCACTAAAGCTTATTCTTGGGTTCACAGAGTAAAAAGGGAACTCCAAAGCTATATCCCATTTTTACTTGGATAGATTTTATAAAAAAGGGTGAACTGGGCCATTTAATTATTTGTGATAGTCAGCTTTCTTAAAGTCCTTTATCTGCTAGACATAATCAACACATAAATATCTTCCACAGTAAAATTAACTCCTTGTTCTCTTGACCAAGAGGAAAGAGCATGTTTCAAATGCTGCAAAACCAGATTTTCTGAAAATGAAACCAACAACAATGAAGTGTAGTTTTTACCAGTGAAAAACTTTTTCTCTCTTATTTTCTGGTAGTTATGCATGTAAACGCTTCTACATTTTTGCTACAGGAAAGCAAATTTGTTTACAACTAAATGTTGCAGGGCATTGATTGTTTTTCCTGACATTACTGTTCTGTTTATTATTTTGAGCAGTAAAAATGAGTGCAAAACAAATAAACAAACCAGCCCCAGAACATCAAGGCAACAAGCCAGTTTCTTGCTGCTTCTGTCCTGTATGGTCAATTACAGCAATGCTCCTGTTCCAAGGCTCATCCTTGTTTATAAAACATCTCAGAACATATTGCAATGTTACCTTCATTTTTCCAAAGCCTTATGGTATTTTCATCACTCATCAAGCCTTAGGGCATTATCACAAGCTAGAAATGAGGCTGTAAGAACTGTAGTTGAACAAGAAAGTACTTCAAAAATGCCCTAAATTGCTCTCTTAAGTAAGAACAGTCCAACTTTGCCAGCTGCAGGCTGCGAAATCAGACAACAATGGAAGGCTCAGGCCACTACAATGAGAAAAACTGTGCCTTTTGTCAGGAATAGCATGCAAGCTGTAGAATACAAAAGCATCAGCACAGACTGACACCTTCGTTTCAGCAATAGTGTGAAATACATTTTCAAAAGCATTTCAGAATTTTATGCAAAGAAGGTAGAGTACATAATTATCTGATACTGCTGGGTTTTCTCCTTGGTAATGAGTGGTAGCCACAACACTGGCAATTTTAGTCATCCTTTTGGTTAGGATGGAAGGCTCTCTTTTAGCACATCAAACCTGTATTTAAACAAGAGAAATTAATGAACACCAAGATTCTGGTGCTTGAATTTATCTCCCCCTGCTGCTGTTTCATCTCTGTTTAGTAACCTAGTAATCTTTCCGAAGTCCACAGAGACACAAATTTTTTATCATACTGGATTAAGCAGTAATGGAGAAAATTCAGAAAAAAATTCCCATCTTCTATTTGTACTAATGCCAGCAGCCACACCATCTAGTAATGCCATACAGAGCAAAAAAGATAGATAATAGAATCTATCAAGATTGCATGGGAAGTTTCTTGCTGTTTCTATAACAGACATTGCTAATTTGTTAAATTCTGTAATGGGCTGGATTTTGCATTCATGCAAGATAATCTCTACATCTCTCTACACAAGGGAAATAAGGAGCTTAGTATCTCTGAATTCTATTAATTGCTTATTCTAGACTGCAGATACCATCAGTGCATAGGTGCAGAAACCATTCAAGATTATTCTCTGCTTTTCTGCAATATATTTTGTCAAAGAAAGTCAGGAAAACCAACAGGTTTCATAGCTGAGAGAGGCATTTTGGCACTTGCAAAAAGCTGTGTAAGCTTCCTGGGTATTTCTTTGTCCTTGTGTAGTCAAACAAATTTTTACCACATTTGTTATAATGCTGACTGAGATTGCCACTATTATCAGTAAAATAAATAAAAACATTCTTTAAACATTCTTCTTTAAAAATCCATTCAGAAAACATGTAAAACAACACAAATCCAGTAAAAATATTTTTTATTGCTACTGTGAACAGCTCTATGATCCTAGGGTCAGAAGAAATAGATTAAAATAATTTATATTAATCGCTCCAACCAAAGTGAGTTCCTACAGACTGATTATATTTAAAGTTAATACTAACATTACTCTCAGAAATAAAGGCCAAAACATATTACATCAGTTTTTATCCGTATATCAGTATAATGCCAGTAGTTTGACATGGATGCAAAAATATATGGACCATTATTTAAGCTGCAAGTACTATGCTGCTATCATAAATAAATATCTTACAGAGTATTCTTAATATATTTTCCTTGCCTAGAACTGATTAATTCTGAACTGATTGTTCTGTACCTTGATTTAAAATGCTCCATAGGTAATAGATTTTGATTGTTTGCCCAGTATCTTATAAGCATACATAAGAATAAATACAAGTATCCTGACTCAACATAATGGGATCTGCCCTCTGACAAAGAAAAGATTTTCAGTGTATTTCCCTCTTTTTTATGTGGGGAACAATCTGAATTTACTCTGTTTACCCCTCTGAGATGACCACCAGTGGTACTGTACATAAGATAAAACTGGACTTACAAAACCTTTTGCTCCCTAATGTTCTCTTGGCATTAATTGCATTTACAATCAGTGTGTTTCATTTCTTATCAGTAACAAGTCCCTTCATAACAGTAACTTCTGAATATGTGTTAATCTGGGTTGTGATAACACAAATGGAATTTCAACTGGAGCAAACCCAAGTATTACAATTTATTTCAAAGACCAAAGTTGTCGAGGAAAGAGGAGGCATTTTAATCTGAGAAGTCACCTCAGTAGTGGTATCTAATCCTCAAAAGAGATCTATTCAATATTTCAGCTGCAAATTTGAGCATGGCCAGAAGGCAAAAAAGAAGAAAATAAGTGTATTTCTGCAGCTATTTCCAAAAAAAGTAATTAAAAGATCACCTTCTCTTCTTCTCATTGCTCTTAGAGAGTACGAGGAAAATCAAAGTGTAAAAAGGTGCTGCAGAGAATGTAGAAGCAAACATAAATTCAAAGATAGTTTTGAAAAACAGAGAGAGCAATTAGAAAGCTGAGAATTAGGACTCTCTTATTACTACATTAGAACATGCTCAAAATATATTATGCATATCACCATACTGGTTTTTGGTTATGTTCAGGTATATAATCAGAGCAATACCTGATATACTGTCTCCTGAGACCACTTCCTCACTTGAGGTCTTGAGTAGGTTTTTCAGGTTGGTGTCTACAATTTCTTTTCTTTCTCTATGTCCATCCTGTAGCAGCCCTGTTGCATTTTGCTTTTACCAAAGTTATCAACAGAAAATTAGAGGGAAGTTATAAAAGGTAACAGATGTATGAACTTGCTCTTGTTACACATTGAAAGGCAGCTCTGAAAATCAGATATTGGTGTACCATTTTCATTAATAATTGTATCTTTGAATTTATCTTTTAGTTAAAAAAATAAGAATGTGTGAAATTTGTATGTGTGTGTATGTGTATAAAAATGGTATATTAGATCCTAATGAGAAAGAAGAGAAAAAAACATACATACATTAAAAAGACATACAACAATAGTGGAACTTAGGTGAGGCAGTATCTCTAAATTCTTTTTTTTTCCAAAGAATTTAGGAGTTGGACAAATGCTCATCAGCAAATTATCAGCCCTTTGTGTTTATTACTTTATTACAGTAAGTAGAAGTTTAGAAAGTTGCTACTATCATATGGCCTATAGTAAATTATGAAATGTTCATGTGGGTAACTAACACCTTTTTGAGTAGTAGAATATAATTGCTATGCTTTTGGGTTTTGTTTTGATTTTATGTGGTTGGGGTTTTTTAACAGACTAGCTTCAAATACTTTAAAATACTGAAATAAAATTTTATCTCCCACACATTTAGTATGTGAGCATAAATGGACAATTCTTTGATACTATTTTCAAATGGAGTTTAAATGTAAAAAAGTATTAGTCATTTGTAGTGTGTACTTTAGGATCTGATTTTGAACAGTTGTACGCCCACATGAGAATTTGTCACTATTTTTGTTAGTCTTACTCCATTAAATAATATTTTCATGGCAGAGAATGAATTTAAGTCTATATTGTGTCAAGTCCCATGAGAAGAGCGATTAAATGGCAATGGGATAAATTATTTTCCCCAGCCTCCAAACTTCACAAATACCCGGAGGAAACAGAATATTTGGTTTGCCAAAACAGCGACTTATAAACACTGTTGTTGCTGTTTCCAGATGAGGGGAAGGAAGAGGCTTCATAGTTTGAGACCAAGAGTCAAAAGAGGGATGCTTAGGATCAAGTCACCTGTCAGATGCAAATTGACTTCAGTGGCCTTTTCTTCCCAAAACTGCTCTCTCACCTAAAATGTGTCAAGATCAGGATGTCAAGCAAAGGATTAAGGGATTTTACAGGTAATCTGAATTTGAATCAACAACTAAAATCAGAAGTCAGCAGAGTTCCAACTGGAAAAATTATACCATATGCAGCAGTGAGACAATGAGGGTGAATGTCATGGAACATAACAAATTCTTCATCACCTTTAGTTAGGATTGATGTCCTTCTAAATGATTCTCTGAAACGAGGATTTTACAAGTCAGACATAGTAATGACTTTCAGTATTTCAATATTAATATTATCTAAGAGGTCAAACAGACATTTCAGATATTTCTCCGACTTCGAATTCTATGAGTATTATTAATACATGTGTAGCAGAAAAATCTAACACATATAACAGGATCTTTATGAATGGGTAATAGATGAAATCAAATTCTGCTCTAAAGAAACCAAATTTTTTTTTATACTTGCCCCTAAAAACGTAAACAAAATAAATTAGATAATTATATTGGATAATTGTAATTAATGTTGTAAAATGGGTATATGCTAAAAATTCTACACAAATATGAATTACAGTAAACATGGTTTAGTGGTTATAAAAGAAAGTGCCTAATAAGCTTGTTGAATCACCTATTTTAGAATATATGTAGAGAACAGCAGAGGTAATTGGAAATTAATTTATCAAATGGCATCTGTTTAAGCTATCATCTCACTTGAAAATGCTAAGGGACAGATGAACTGCTCAGATGATGCAAGTCACAAAAGGCACCTGCTGAGGTGTAAGGATCCTTAAAAAACACTTTGGATCAAGCTTTAGGAAAAGGCAGCACATATATTGAATTCTCCATCTGGAGGATGTGATCAAAATGGGTCTATCAAAAAAGAAAAAAGTTTCAACCTCTAAGTACTTTCAGTGTGGTCACAGCTGGAAGCTGGGCTGTGGTTTTGTAGGCCAAGCTCTTACACTTTTTCCTGATAACTATTAGAAGTAAGTGGAGTGCTGACAGATTCTTTCCAGTCACTGACCTAGATTTACACTGTTTCAGTTCAAAGGCCTTTTCGTAGGGAGAAACCCCTGTCCTTCCTTATATTCTGTCTAATTTATGCAACTCATTTAGTCTAGAAGACTCTACAGCCTATAGTACACAAAGACAATTCAAAGCATCAGGGAATACACTAAATATGAACAGAACCCTGTTTTATCATCTCTGTGTCTGACAGCAACAAAGATTGTTCTGTAGTATTGTAAAATCATGATTCCCATGAGCTGTTCGCAAAGGACAGGCATCAATCAAAGTTTCAATCTCATTATGGATTGGAGAGCTTTTATCTCCTTTGACAAGTTCAAGTTCAGGAGGATGACTTTGACCTTCTCCCAGCACCTCTAAATTCACAGAAATTGATGTCTTTGCCGTGGGCACCCATTCATGTATATAAACAGAGAACCTTACAGAAATTTTCTACCTGTATTCACCATAGGCTTAGATTTCACTTTTCCACTCCTTATAAAATTACTTTTCCCATAAAGAGAAGCTGCGCATTTACAACTTCTCTCGTCTTAATAATTTTATTTTAAAAGTTTACCTATCCTTAAAATATCAAGATTACATTCCAGTAATCATTGTATCCTTACGAAAAAACCCCACCCTACAAATCTGTTTTGCTTACTAAAACAGCTCTGCTCAGCCTCAGCTGACCTCAAAGATATGAAGGTGGTGCTGGTTACACAGGGAGTTTGTGCCATTCTTTACGTTCTGCACTTTTCAAAGTTATTAATACCTGTAATAAAATCTATATTTTATTGTGTTAATATTTGAACTCTCCAGAATTCCTGATTCTTGAATTCTGCTTGTCACACTGCCAATTTTCATAGTTTCTTTAAATCTTTTTGCATCCTGTCCTTTCTAGCTATAAGTAATGCAAACAGCATCTACATCTTCAACCAACTTAATTAACATGCAATACCTTCTGACTTCTCAGATTGTCACCAATGGCAAAAATAAACAGTGAAGTGAATGATTGTTGTGCAATTTGTAAATATGCAACTGAAATGCTAAATCTAGTTGTCTTTGGGTTTTTTTGTGGTAGTAATGAGCAAGAAGACAGTTCAAAGTGCCTAAAGGTGGCTTTTCCTTTGATTTGCTTACTGAAGGTTGATTGTGTAGGGAGCCTAAAAATGAGATTTCTCTGACCAAAGGCAGCTATGAGGAGCTGTGCTGGTGACTTGACCTTCTTTTCAAGGTCAGTTGGAAAAATAGGGAGTAAATCTTCTTTGAACTGCATGTATGTAATAGGTCTAATGAATCACTCTCTGCTTCTCCCGTTGACCTTAAAAAGAAGCCTCAAATTACTTTCTTAAGTGCATATGCCTTCAGCTTATGTTGTAAATGCCAGAAGTTGGTGAGATGAATTCCACACTAACCTCCTAATTTAGATTATTAAATTTAGGTAGCAACTTCACGCATAGCTCCAGGCGATCCAGTAATTAAACTTTTTTTTCAAGTATTGAAAAGTGTGTTTTGTTACTTCTCTTTAGTTTTCGGGCAGCAAAAAGAATTTAGCAGATACATTTGACCCTGAAACTCTCCCCACCTTCTCCTTCCAGACCTGTAGCTCCCACTCCAAATCCACATCAGATGGACATCCAGATTCATGTAGTAAAAGTCTTTAACTTGCAATGTCATGTGGGCAGAGCCACCTCTTCTAGTGAGGCCCCTATAATCCCATCCCTCAGCAGGACCATTCATTCCTTCTGAATAGTTGGCTCTGGGATACTGGACAAATTTTTGGATGCAACTCGAAAATTCTGGCTCATAAAAGGTGTGTAACTGATACAATTATACATTGCTTTGCCTGGAAACAAGGAAGAGCCTTGGGGAAATTTGTCTGAGATTGCTGCCATAAATTTGTGCATAGTAATTGTCCTGGTTTAGGGCAAATATTTAGGAGGAAACCTCTGGGGGGGGTCTCTTCTAGGAAGGGTCGATTCCAATCACCCTCCCCCTACAGGTCCGGGAAGAATTTCCTTAGAAAAAAAAGTGGAAAAAACTATTTATTTAACAAATAGAATATTCACAAGCATAGGAAAAATTTGGATAATATGAAAACAATGAAGCCTCTCCTTCCTCTGAAGAGATGGTAGATTCAGAGCCCGTCTGAGTCCGGTTCAGTTCTCCAGTGGGGGGGGCCGATTGCCGGGCCCGGCTGTAGAAGTCAGCGAGGGTGAGGGGCCCCCCGGGGATTCCCTGGTGTCCTGGGCCCACGCGATGCCAACCAGTCCCAGGAAGAGGAAAAAAAAAAAAAAAAGGAAAAAATACCCAGCAAAAGAAACAAAGTCTCTCTCTGCAAAAGCCGGGAAAAATCCGAGGAAACCCTCCGCTGTGAGCTGTTCCAGCACCCACACCAGAGAGAGTAAAAAAAAAAAAAAAAAGAAAAGAAAAGAGATAACACTGTCCGCTGGAATGTAGCCTCTCTGCTCTCTTTGGCCTTGGTTCGTAGGAGTAAAAGTATCCTGCAGACAGATGGCGAGTGTTTTTTTTCCCTCCACCTTTACTTTCTCTGTCTTTTTGGAACCAACTTAAAGCTGCAGAACTTAATGTCCAGCATAAGCAAGAGGATGATTGGAGATACAAACAGGTCATATGACCAACCCAGGACAGTAATTTATGAAATTGGATGATCACCCAGACACTGGTGGTGGTGAACAAAATAGGAACAGAAGCAGAGAGGTATCTGATCTGGACATTAGGAGAAAATGTGCCATTCTTTCCTTGTAGAGTTCTGTCTCAGCTCATAAACTCTAAATTTTGGCTTAAATCTCCTTCCAGTGCATAGCTGGGACAGCAGCAAAATGAACAAAATGAAATCAAAGTTTGAATAAAGGCAAACTGTGTATTTTTCTTGTACACTTACAATAATGTATTTCTAACATTTTAAAAGAATTTTTACAGATAAGAGGTTGTTGTTTATCAATACAACTTCTGGTTGCTCCTGTTTGGCAACAATTATCGACAAACTCTTCACTGATTTTTTTTTTCTTTTTTCAACTATTCATAATGCTCTACAAATAATGAGAATATTTTCTTGTTAATAGAACTGGCTCTTAAAAAACAAGACTGTACTCAAAATATATGCATTTGACTCTTAAATCGTCAATGCTTCTAATAAGCGCTCCTGTTTGATTTCAGATGATCAAATTTATTTAGTAAATGCTTAATTTGGGACTCTGATTTTGTATGGCATTTCTAAAAATTCATGGCTGGTACCTTTTGGGGCTGTGTGATCTAGTGGTACTGGCAATGAAAACCCTGTGGAGCAGTGGCAGCAAAGCACTCCCAGAGAAGAGCAAGAAGGGTTGCATACCCATCTCCCCCCCAGTAACAACCCACATCTCATTGAGGTGGGTAAGTCAAACTGTTTGCTTCTTTCAGGGAATAAGAAATGTTCTGTCAGGATGGTGTGAGAACTGGTGTCCTTGTAAGGGAGGGAACTTCTAAAACTGTGAATGCAGTGATAAATTGCAGCTGTTGCTTTGGACTACAGCTTTTAAAGAGCTAGTAGGGTTGCTTCTGCAGGAATATAAGCAGCTCAGAAAATGTCTTACTTCAAGATAAAGAAAGAGGGTAAGGGTGATGTACACACCAGAGGGCTGTAGAGATACCCTGGGCCTTAAGTAGCTGAAGGATTTGAGGTGCAGGTCTTAATTTGGGGAAGGAGAGAACAGATGTACAATAGAAATAAAGGGAATTATCAGTGACTATGGACTATGGAGTGGAAACTTGGAGGAAAATTATTAAAGAGACAGTGGATTAACAGGCAGAGTCTGCCCTGGGGCTAGAGGATATGTGTATATGTATATAAAAATATATATAAAAATATATATATGTGTGTGTGTGTTTGTGTACATACATGTATTTTTTTTCTTAAGTTTTCTACAGAATATAATTTTCTTTTACTAGCTTTTTCAACAGTTGTTAGGACCATTTAACAACATGAATATACTCTACTGTGATAAATAAAGCCGTACTTACATTCAGGATAATTTATCACACAAGTTAAACATCGCATCACGTCTGCTTTTTAATTACTACCCCTGCTGAAAGATGCTGGCCTGATTTGCAGAGTAGTGCAGCAAAAGTAAGATTGCACAGACTTGATAATGAGCTGTAAACACCTATGAAAATGAGGCCAACTTTATAGCTGGGTATTGCACAACTCAGAGCTAATGAAGCAGCCACACTGCTGAACACCTCCTGGATAAAACATTCATAATGGAAAGTACATACTGCAGTGTGGAGGCTGGTACTTTGAGAGTTTGTTGGTTTTTTTAGTCACCTACTTTTCCACAGAAAGATGGCAAAAGACAATGATTTGATTTTTGCTGACTATAAGCATGAAACTGTTTATTTTATACAGTCTTTAGTCTATCAGTATATTTTAATACCAAAATATTGGCACAACTTGCTAAAACACAAATCGCAAAGATAGGAAAAATCCTAAATTCAGGCAAAATAAACCTAAATATAAAACAAAGTATGTCTGACAAGAAAGCCAGGTTCTTTTTAGATTTTAAGGTTTTTGTTTTGAATTTCAATGCTGAAAAAAGTTCGTGTGCATTTTACAAATTTCATAACTGCAGGTGTCATAATGAAGTCAGTTCTGCTTACTTCTGAAGTCAGGATGTGGCTTATGTTGTGAACCTTGCTAACCTGCCGTTTCATCCTGCTTAAATTCCTGTAGGGTTTGCACAGCTTCAGCACAATTTTCTCTTTCATGCATTTTCAAAACTAACATCTTAGAAGAGGTACTAAAAATACCGTTTTGGCCAACATTCAGCCCTACAGAAAAATGTCTGAATTCTTCTGAAGTTTGTGAACTTTAGGCGATACTCTGGCTAAATTTGTCCCATTTGTCCTTGTAGAAAAAAAGTGATTTTGGTAGCAAACCAGTAAGAAGACATTCAGATCTTACAGTTCTCATTTAGTGTCTGAAAGTCTTATTCTTCATGAAATGCTTGTTGATCTGTACTGAAGAACTACAATTTTAGTGTAAAAACTCCCAAATATTCTATTAGTATTTGAGGGACAAGAATATTTTTGGCAAAATCTAATGCAATGCTGCTTGAAAGTTCCTTTAGAAGTATAGCAAGGGATTTAGAAATGCTGTTGCAGGCCATACATGCCCAGGAGAAATGAGAAATTATTAGAAACTATTCCTGTAATGTAATGACCTCCCTGAAATTGGCCATGAATGTATTAACAGCTGTACCTCCTCTTCACTAAATTCAAACCATTACAAATAGATTAGTGTTAGAAAGAAATTCAACTATAATTGCACAATGAAAAATAACTATTGGAATGGTGAAGAAAAGAATAAACTTACCGGAATATTAACTTTTTTTTTAAAATACAACATAGCATGTAATCCATCTTTCCTGGCACTAATGGGAATTTACAGAAGATTTCAATTATCAGTTTTCTTGCTCAATACTGTCAATTAGAACATGAGATATACATTTAAAAAAATGTCTAAACCACAGAGCCTTAGAGGTTGGATAAAACTAATATCTATCATTCATATCAACATCTTTATATGTTGCAGTATTTTTTGTAAATTTACTGCAACATGCTGTATTTACATCCTCAAAAAAGCAAAAAACTAGACAGGACTTCAAGCCAAATTAATTGCAACAAAGGACCTGATAATGTAGAGAGCTGAGCATAATTCATAGGAACCTGAGAAGAGGCATTTTATCTGCACCCAGCTTTCTAAATATAGAAACATGGTACAATCTAATTCGTGATTCCTTTGCAGCATCTGAGCAGCCTACACTAGTGGGAGGGGGTTTGGAACTAGATGATCTTTAAGGTCCCTTCCAAACCAAGACATTCTGTGATTTTATATTTCTATGATATGTAGAAAAATATGCCTAGAATATTTCTGTTTTAAAAAATTATCAAGACTTGTGTTTCTCTTTTGAGGAAAACTTGGTCTTCTGATTGACTTCAAAATGCTGGCAGAATCCAACACTTGCCCTTCAACAAAAATGACCCAATTGCATCAGGTATTTTTAAACTGAAGATTACCCATACAGAAAAGAGCAGGCTGAAATGTTTTAATTGCATCAATTATCTGAAGTAATTCATTAAAATGTCACAACACTGAGAGATTATGCTCCCTAGAGTTCATGAATATATGATCTTGGTTGCTTTAATATTTATTTTGTATCACCCCTAATAATTTTACTCAGATGAGATGCTTCTCTGTGTATGTAAGGAGAACAATGAAAATTTTGTTGTTTCAGGCCATATAAAATGTGAAAAACTTGCACACAGATCTTAAAGTGTATTTTTTTATCTTTTATTTTCATTTTTCTATGGAAATAAAAATCTCTTGTTTTAATGTGTTTTAATTTGTTAATCACTGCTCCAATAATTATCTCAGAACAAGAGCTTGTTTGTGTTTCGTTTAAGCTTTAGACGACAAAAGGAAAAAAAATGACATCTTGATTTCCTGGTCTCACAAAAAAAAAAAGTAAGACATAAACTATGTAAAGTAAAACTTAAAGATATGTTAAGTAAATTGAAACCCAGTAGTAGGTTTTGAAGTGCAGTGCTTACTTGGATACCAAGGTCACCAGGCTCCACAGACACTGAGGGATCATGAGAATTTGACATTTTCAGTCAAAATATTACATGATTATTCAATTCATAACTATTTTTCTAAGAAATATTTTTGAAAAAAACATCATTAGCCTAGTAGATGAAAGCATAAGAATATTCAAAGACTGGAAGATAGAGCTGGATAAAATTAAGCACAAAATTAAGTAATTTTCAATGGTCAAAATAAGTAATGGTTGGAGCTCCTTCAGAATTCGTTGTTTAGGGTTCACGTTCAAGCTATATTATGCAGAAATTAATATGTTGAATGTGGAGCCATTGAAACACAGAAGAGAGAGAAGAAAAGCTAAGAGTTCAAATATTTACTCCATGAGTTTTCCACAGAACTTAGAAAATATGAAGAAATTTCTTCACTGTCTTCAGAGCAGAATATAATTCTCTTTATGGAAGATAAAGGGAGGGAAAAAGCTAAAAAAGAAGGTAGAAAAATGCCAAGCTCACAGCTGTGGTATTTCATTGCAAATCAATGATTAATTCTTAATAATAAAACTTGAAGACACAAAGATGTGATCAAGACTTGGTTTCCTAGACCTGCACTTTTTGCACTCAAAAATAAAGCAAAAATAAAGAATAATTATTTAATGAGCATATTTTGAGAAAAAACAGCATCAATTTTAGATACTTTACACCAAGGATTTAACTTATCCTGTCCAATCTTTAAAGACGCCTGTCAAAGCATAATATCATTGTCCAGAAACAAGCCCACAGCTAACCAAAACCTTATCTGCATGATTCAGACTCTATCAGGTAGAAAAATTAATCTGAGTAGTCTTTGATTGTCCCTTGCTTCACAAACCCTAGTACAACAGTCTTGATTTTAAGAAATTAAGATTTTATTATATCCTTTCTATAAAGGATACTAAGCCATATTTTCACAGTAATATGCATAAACACATAAATACTGGTATGTGAGCACATATAAACCAATCATATTTAATGAATGATAAGACTGAGTACATTACTTTTGTGTTTCAAGGTTTTTGCCTTTATTTTTTCTATAAATGTAAAATTATTTTCATTTGAAAATTCTTGGCATGACTTGAAACAGTGATAGTCTGTTTCACATCAGCATTTCTTATTTTTTGAAAAGCAGAAGTCCGCCATCGAAAGCAAGTGAAATTCCCACCTCTTTCACTTTTCTCACTCTCCTCCAAAGTCAGACCAAAGACTGACCCATCTTTATGTGTAAGTCATCTTTATGTGTAAGTCATACTTTAAGCAGTTCTCTGACTCCCCAGTGGATCTTTTAGAGAAGATGGGTAATGCAGGAGAGGGATTTATTTCACCTCAGAATGATGAGGAACACAATGACTGCACAAATTTATGATCCTCTGTGAAGAGAGATAGCACTGTTGGGAACAGTGTCATCAGATATGTGATAAAATGTTTAATTTGGATCAGTTTGGGTCTTTCAAAATAAATGCTGCTCAAACATGAACATATACAATGTAGATCCCTGTATTTGTAATATCTGCTCATAAATGTATGTGAAATAAGTAAAAAGCTCAGATCACCTTAATTTGCTTTAATAATTCATCCACATGAATGGAATCCTAGACATTTTACATCACCAGTGAACTTCAAAGAAAGAAGAATTTTTAACTGAGATGGTGCAAAAAAACTTAACCAATGAAAAAACTTCTAGCTGAGCTAAAGAGAGTGTCAGATGACACTATGCATGCAACTTTTATCTCTAAAAGCAGAAGAGACTCTTGCTTTGCAGTGACAGAAGGATGGACCTAGAAGAAACCAGAGCATCTAGTAAAAAATGTGTGAATTTTTTGCTCGACATGATCTTTAATTCATATAGTTGGTACCTATTTGATGATGAAAAAAAACGTAGTAACTAGTGTAAATAATATTAGAACAAAATTTCATTCAACTTTATAGGTAAGTCAATATATCAGTATTACTAGTATGATTCTAGGCAATTATAAGCAAGTCTAAACCTCTCAGAAAACATAAATCTGTTGAAAATGGTATCTTTATTATGCAGGGAAAATATGTGGAAAGTTGTTTTATGTAGGAATAAAAGTAGGTTCCAAGTTTTAGGAAACAGTAAGCTTTGGATTATTGCCATCTTAAGTCATCCTAACCTGTCAAAATGCTTAACATAAAGAACAAAACAAATCACTGAGCATATGAGGGTTTTATCATTCAAATGTTCACTTGTTATATTTGGGGTGAACTATTTTTGAGTTCCATCAGCCTCATCATGCTCCAATACATACCATGCACTCAGTCACAGAGCACCATGTGTACTCTGCACCCAACCAACCTTATGGACTTAAAGTGCACTAATTATGCTTTGCTTTATAAAACAAAATGCTGCTTTGGTTGGATTAAAAACTATCTGATGGAAAATAGGAAAAACTACTGCCAGGGGATCTAGAGTATTTAGTTACATATATGTGAGATAAAGGGAAGAAGAAAAGGAAGAATTCTGACTTACCACCTATGAATGGAGAATGTCTAATATAAATTTAATTCTCAGAGCTGAGTACTAAGGGAGATAAAGGGAAATAAATGAACTAACAGCTCAAAAGCCAACACCAACAAAAAGCTAAGTTTTAACATTGAGATAATCAGGCTACCTTAAACGTGTGGAAGATTCAGTGATCTTACCAGTTCATTTTACTGCTGTCTCTAACATGTGGAAAAATTACTTTGATTAAGATGATTTTGACCTCTCTATGAGAATTGCCCTGGGTGTTAAATAACTATCCACTCAGTAGTACTGTTACAGGTACCCTGAATGTACTGATAACCATTAGCAGATCAGGGCTCAGAAAAGACAGTCTGAGCATTGCAAATGACAGCATTGCAGTTTTGCTCAGAAAAAAAAAAAAAGGCTGAGCAGAGTTTGCAAAAGGTTATTTATCTCTGACAAACATTAGCTAATTTTAATTTCATTCATCTAGAATGGGCCTTCTGATATTAGAAAACACTTAGAAGATAATAAAGATTAATAAAACTTACAGCACACTGTTACAGTTTCCTGCCAAATCAACACAGTCCTGTCAGAAGTCATGTGGCAAAATATTGATCTCATACAAAGACTTTTTGACCTGCCAAAGCAAGCCAGAAAAAAATATTTTTCAGAGAAAATCTGAAAATCACCAATGCTATTGAAATGACGTGTGATAAAAAATTTACACCAATAAAATTGAATTAAATTTTATTTTAACATTATTTACACTAGTCACTATGATTTTTTCATTGTCAAAAAGCAGCAAATATATTTGATAGAAACTCTGACCTCAGATTAATGAAGATGAGAAATAAGAATAACCAAATATGTACTCAGAAAGACCAGTTTTTCCTCTCTTATGTGCTTTTTTACATAAAAGCAGGCTTTGAAGATTTCAGGTGGAGTACAGTTACATGGATACTTACTTCCCAAAGCAAAAATAAATTAAAATTGCAAACTTATATTACAGTTACATAGAATTGGTTTTATGACAGCTCTGAAAAGTTGTCTCTTAATGTTCCCACTAGGTATTACTCAGCAGCACAGAAGACTGTGCTTTGGTATTTGAAAAGGCAATGATTAAGTAATATTCTTTGTATTAAATAACTTATCAAAAGGTAGTGGTGCAACTTTTCTTCTGGCCATAAAAACAGTGCAATTGTTTCTTCTGGCCATAAAATTTGTATAGAAGTCCATATATTTTCACAATTATTCACTGGGGTACCCCCTGTATGTAATGTAAATATAGAGGAAAGATTATCATCATATATCCTCATCATATAGAGGAAAGATTATCAGAAAGAGAACATAGCAACAAAACCATGTTGAATTTAGCTGGTATTGTCATGCCTGTGTAGAACTCTAAGCATTCAGTATTTTGACACATGCAAAATTAAACAGAAGGGAGTTAAATTCTTAAGCAATAGAAAAGTTAAAAGAAACCATTAATTTTTCTGATTTCAGTCATAAAATTGCCAATAATATTTTAGCTAACTTCCAATAATTACCTCTGACCTATATGGCACCTTCTTTCATGAGTTGTATTCTCAGGTTCTAAGTATGTGGAAAAATCTATTTGTGCACAAAATCTGTGCATTATTAAATTGAAAAGTTGATTTTAAAAGACAGAAACACATTCAAATTATTTTAAAAAATAAAGTTAACTTCCATGAGGTATTTGTTTATACTGTAAACAGAAAAAATGTTGTTTTAGAATGTCTTGTAACTATAAAAAAAAACAAACTGAAGGTAGATGTTGATTTGATTGACATCACCATGAAGACACTTTTCGATATTCTGTTTTAGAAAACAATGAAAGCCAGGAGAAAATCCATCAGACCCAAGGGATTCACATGGTACAAACTAATTTGGAAAGAGAATAGAGACCATTACCTCTTTGGCACCTTTCCAGACACAATTTTTATCCCAGCCCTGCATGGATTATTTTATTCTAGGCAGTAGCTCAATGTAAGCTATAGACTCAGAGATCCTCTTCTGTGCTTACAATATCTATTCACAAGATACAGAAGAAAAAAATAACAGCAGTGTAAGTACAGGAATAACTTGCCATTGGCAAAGTTTTCTATCATGTATGAGACAGCTGCTCTTTCAGAATTTTTGTGCTTCCCTGTCTCCACTACAGCTGCTGCTCTCTTCTTCCTGTCTTCAGTTGCCTGTATCCCGTTTTCATATTGGTCCTTGTGTCCTGTAAATTCACTGGCATTGTGAACTCGCTCAGTTTCCACTGGACCCGTTTACATTCACATTTGAATTTGGCTCAAGAGTGTGCTTTTGAAGTAGAACCCCTCTTCATGCTCTATGTACCATGTGTTGGTTCACATCACAGAGCAGCTGTATTATGTATGGGAGACTTTCTGGATGAAAATGAACTGCAAGATGCCCTCCAGGAATACACCCTCAGCACTGGTCCTTACATCATCTGCACCAACTGCTTCTTCCTACACACCCACTCCCATTGGATTGCACTACTTGCTAATACCTGCAGTAGTATGCAACCAGCAACAAGCCAAATGTTAGTTATCTCTTGCTTGCCAAAATAATCCATTTCCTTCAATTTTGATGTGTCTTTGGACACATAGCTGAATTCTTTTTGCAATAAAAGGGTGTGATGAAGAATGCACCCTCTTGACATGGGAGAGGGAGAGAAGGCTGTTTGGGAGTTTATTGTGAGAGAGCCACAGATCTGTCATCCAATTTAGCATGACAAATACATACGAGGAGCAAGACATGCAATATGTGCATTGCATCAGTGCTAATGTAGGCAGAGTGAATCCTATTATTTCCTGGGAATACTTCCATATGTCTGTCCTGTCCCTGCACATGGCTTAGTTCACCTTCCTTTCACATTTTTAACAATAGTCCTCAAAATGAACTAGTAGTAATAGAATTGGTGTGGTGATCTCCCATATGGCCAAACAAAGCACACTGAATATGCTCATTCCCAATACTAATTTTGAAGGAGGGTGGGAGATGGGGATCCTTCCCAACAGTGACTGACATGTTGAAAAAAAAGAGAATGAAGTGACCATGTGTTTTGTGATTCTGACTGAAGAGAGTGTCATCAAATCATGTATCTGTCTAGCCAGTTAATGACTAATCCAAGCCTCCTCTGTTATACTGCTAATTTCCTGTGCTGAACAGTGTTTCTGTGAGGTTACAATGAGTTTGGGATTTCAGCATTATTTCTGAGGGTGGTGTGTTTACACTGAATCATCCATCCATCCTGATGCCCTCACCTTTCTTTGAGCTTCTTTTTAGAAGAAGTTTCGTTTTCATTTGCTTGAAGAGTCAGATGAGGGTTTGGACTAGTTCAAAGGATGTTAGCAAATGCTGCAGGGTCAACTGGAGTGTTTAGAAGTTGGTTCTGGGGAGCAGCAGACCTATCCAAGTGACAGACATCTCCAAGTTGAATGAGAGAACTCTGACTTGAGCTCATGTGCAACTTGAAAGTTTGATGCTTAGAATTAAAGACTCAAGTCTACCCTTGCTCTTTCAGTGGCCTCAGCTTGGATTTCAGGACCTTCCTGGAGAGAGATCATACTGACGATGGGCCCTTGCACTGGGATCAGCAACAGCATGTGGTGCCTTTTTTCCTGGTGTTAGGAAAATGAAGCTAGACATAGTTAGAGGGGTTGGGGTCTTTACCTCAGTATTTTAATCAGGATCCTGTTTGATGCATCCACTTTCTCCAGGTGATGCGTGGCAAAAATGCACCCCCCACCAATCATACACACCAGTTATAGACTTAACACATCAGCATATCTAAACAAGGGGGCCCAGTAATGAGGTTGGGGTGGGCTCACCCCTAGTTTACAGAATCCTCCTGTCAGGAGACCTTGGGTTCCTGAGATAGTAGGAATGTTTGGTCTCCCTGGCTCTGCAGTTCTGGGCTGTTCAGTCTCAGGCCTGCAGAACACTTACAAAACACTAAGCACTAAACTAAGTAAAAGGTTGCAAGTATGCATACTGCTAATACTTGTGGATACAGAGAACTGTGTAAAAGGTATATAAAAGAAAAGACAAAAATCATTCTGGCATCACACGCACCATCAGCAACAACGTGCAGCTGTGCCCAAGCTCATACATCACCTGTAGCTTGAATTCCATAGGCAAAGTAAAACTCATAAGAGAGGAAGAAAGCCATCAGAGTATTTGCCAGGTACATCTGCTTAGTACTGAGACCAAAAGAGGCCATTAGTTACTTACAGCTAACTACCAACACTTCCCCTTTGCCCACTTTAAGCCCAAGACACCTTTTTTAATTACCATTTTAAAAAATAACACCAGAGCTATCTCTGTCTTATTGCTCCTAAATTTGCTGCTTTCCTCTATCCCAGTTCTCCAGTGGACTAAATTCTCATCTTCCTGCAACTGTCTGCAGATTGACTCACCTGCCTCCTTTAAAACCTGATTCAATCCCATGAGCACACCTTGCTGTGACCTTTTACAGCCAGCTTCCACTTTTCTCCCAGCTTGATTAATTTTGCCTGGTTTTCCTCCTTCTGTGCTCTTATTTGCACATCTCTTATACAATCTATTTGCCTTTGTCCTCTCTTTACCTTTGTCACTCTTCAGCTCTCTTCCTACTGCCTTTTATTTACACTCTTTCAAAAGGAATAGGGCTCTCCTTCCTGTGCTCCAAATATTCTTCTTTTTTCCTTCTGACAGAGCCCTTTTCCTGTCCTCTTTTGCAAAGCCTTACTATAACAGTGACCTTTTGTTTTCCAAAGCGTCAGTCTGGAAAATTGCTTAGCAGCAAAACCTCCAGGATGCGTGCAATGGTAAAATGAAAAGAATCAAACCTGAGTGCTTGACCCCTTGGCTGCATGCAATGTTCAGTTGTTCCTTCTCCTCCAGGCTTTGCCTGGGTAGATCTCACCAGTTTTCTCCAAAGCACCCTTACTTGATCTGAGGATGATTCACATCAGGGATCACACTGAAAAAGAGTGAACGTAAGGCTGCAATGGTGTTTGCTCTCTCCACCCTGTACAATTCTTCACCGCCCCATGCTCAATAACCAGAGAACCTCAGGGCCTGTCATAAACAACATCAGTACCAGGTGATAAAAACATTTTGGTGGAATGTAGAACATTCCTCACATTATTTCAAGTGCTTTGAACATAAAAGTAATTGCATTTTAGGGCTACAGGAATATCATGTAAGCCATGTGATAAATAGCTGCCCAGCCAGAATCAATGTAGGCATAGGCACATGCACACAAATTGGTTTTAGGGACAAAGATATTCTTCTGAATTTCTTTTATTTCACTGTATAGGTACTTTTTATTATTGTTTTTATTATTTGTTCCTCTGTGGAATGAGCTAGGCACATATGACTCACAGTGCTTTTACAGATCTAATCTAATCCACCATGATGAGACCTTCTCTGATATCACACTTGTGGCTTCCCAAAGCGGCAACTGATCTCCAGACAGAAATTTTCTTCTTTCATTCAAGACTTTTTCTGTCAAGTTAGTCCATGCTACATTCATACACAAACATACATGCATAGTCTATGGGTGAAAGAAGTGCTGAATTTTCCAGGAGCTCAATTTCCATTTAGGCTTTCTTCTTCAGCTGGAAGCAGCGATGACTGGATGCTGTTCCTTCCTTCCTGTGCCCCCAGTATAGCTCACTCCTGGTTTTTTAGGTCATGATCTTGCTCTAAGATCCACAGAGTATTGCAGAACTGCCCAATTTATTACAAACTGGATGCCAGGTTGCATTCTGATGGTTTACTTATTGACCAGGAGGCAAATTCATCTTTAGAGGTTATGTTAAGCATTGATGGAAAAAGAGAGACTAGATGGAATTATGTTGCTGGCCTCCTACTGAACAATCCTGGTTTATATGGTCATAACTACATGAGAGCAGAAAACATCACCTCATTTTTATCAAAATCAGTAAGAGAACGTGTGTTGATCATAGTTTGAATGGAAAGGTGTATTTTTTTAGAGCAGTTGATACAGATGGAAAAAATAGACAAGCATTTTTGCACAGACTTTTCTTTAGGTAAGAAAACAGAAACAGAAACAAAATACTTCAAATAGCTTGTGAAAACTGGTCTTAGTTTAATTATATTCATCATTCTGAAAAAAAAAAAAAGAGGTAGGAGTCAGTAGTTGCAAGATAGGGTGATATGTTAGCAAAGGGAGGAGAAGAGAAGTTCAGTCACTCATGTGAGAATACAGAAAAAGAAGTAATTATCTCCTATGGAGCAATGAGGTGGGAGTGATGTTTGGCGCAAGGGAAATTCTCAAGTCTTGATCTCATTGTGTGATTTTTTTTTTGTGGATTAAAGTTATGAGCTTCAATTCTTAGGCTTGCCTTTTAGTGATACTTGGAAAGTTTTCCTTGAAGTCCAACACTTGTGAGTGTTCTGCTAATGGTAACATAGCTTTTCCAGCAGCTGTGTTTACATGTCTTGCTTGAAGATTCCTGCTATGAGCAAGTTACACATCTAAGATGAATGTATGTTGAATATCCTGCTGGATAAGTGATAGGTGAAGTTTGCTGTGTTTTCAAAGGGTGATAAATAATATGTAAAGAAATAAATATGAAGAAAGGTGAAGAAAGAGGAGAGCCTGCTCCTAGAGAACAGTGGCAAAAGGAAGGAAACCTTGGCTCCTGCTCTCTGTCTTCATAGAAGAGAAAAATAATAAAAGGAAGTTAGAAGGGAAAAGATGAGATAGCCAAATGTGGCTCTATAAATGATTATTGACTAATATTAAAGATGGTGTGTCTCTAATGGTATGTCTGGGACTTTGAAAAGCGAAAAGCTCCATTTAAGGAAAGAAATTCTCCCAGGCACTCATTAATTACTTCCTTCTAACAAGCAGCAGAGGAATATGAAGCAGCATATGACTTGGAAAATACATTGTTACATGAGGCAATGAAAGAAAAAGGAGAAAATTCATTAATTTATTGAGACTGGAAGTTTTGTCAAAGTTTACTTACAAGATGTCCATTTAAATGTATATGCGGACTAGTAGAAATGTGCTGCAAAAAAACCCCCCTCTTTTTCTTCCTTACTAGTCAATAGGATTACATTGAAAAATCTACTTTAAGCACTCTATTGCTTTCTGGAGGTCATTGCTTGTTTACTTGCTTTTTAAATCCTTTCTTCTAAGGCAGGTCAGAGTGAGTGCCTTATCATATCAGTAGTACAGGAATCTACAGTAAAAGCCTGATGGACAGTGAATTTAAGTGGAAAAAAAATTTAGTGGGCTTGGTTTGCAGCAGCATTTAAGTTTTCTGGCTGCATAGATAAGAAGGTCCTTCCTCTCTGTTCTCTCTTCACCAGAACTGAGGATTGATGCATTTGTTGTGGGTTTCCCTTCAAGTATTGTTTATGAAGTAATTCTGTGCTTTTGAGGAGAGAAATATAGAGAAACTTTGTCTGCTTACAGAGAATGTTCCAGAGGGCTTTGAAATTCCGCTGAGCTGGATGAACAGTGTTGGATGTAAATGAGAGGACAAGTGGGCCTTTGTAGCACTACCAAGCAAAAGCAGTCTGGATATCACAGAGTATGGGGAAACACCATTGCATTTCTAAGAGCAAACTTGTCCCCTGGTGTTCTTATTCACTGTGAAATTGTCAATAAGCAATTTTTACTCTTTCATCAAGCATGATATGAATTCAGAGTAAAAAAAAAAGAGAGAGAGCAGCGTTAGACTAATCAAAATAACGTCCTTATTATGATGAGCTTAATAAGCCAAAAACTTATCTTAATTAATTAGCTTTAAATCAGATGCTAAAAAAAGTATCTCAGTTCTAAGTGGGACCTCAGATTAACTAATTAGTTAATGTTTGCAAAGTATGGTGAATATGTGGAAAGGGAGGGAGCTTTTTCTGTAGTGCAGGATCTGTGCTTAGCCTGGGGGAGTATGGTCTCAGCTGAGGCCCTGCCTGGAGTCTACGTTTGCATATAGGAGAGAATATAACCTGGTGGTTATAGCCAGCTGTTGCCAAAACATCATGGTTCTGAGGTGAGCTCTGCTGTTGATGTACTGTGACAGGCAGCAAGTCTGTTTTGTTCCTCTATTACAGCAGAGGAGCTAAAGCAGACTGCTTTGGTAGGGCAGTAAGGTTCAGTCAGCTGATGTGTGTGATGCTCTTGAAAGGCCATTGAGTGATATTGAGAGTGAATTTAATCTCTTTATATCGACTGTGATCTGATGCAGTCCTCAGGACTGTGCTGGCAGGGTGAGGGAGGATAACAAGTTCTCTGTGGCTTTCACAATGCCATGTGCATGCATGAAAACAGTTAGGTCTTTTGTTTTGTTGGCATACCAAATTGCTTTGATTTTTCAGATGTACAACTGAGGTGAAGTGGCCACAGTATACAGGGTAGGATGGAAAAGATTAAAAGAAGAGACTGATGGGCAGCTCTCAGTGACAGGCAAGAAGCACAAATAGACTGAAAAAAGAGGGAAGGCATAAGGTGAGCTGTGACACAGAAAAAGGCAAAATGGGGAACACATACTTAGTAGTAGTACAACAATTAATCTCCAATTCCTTCCTTGGCAAATGACAATACACTACTACAAATTGGTTTTTCTCTGAGAACTACTCAGAAATAGACCAGGAGGGGAAAATTCATGGATATTTCACTGTTATGGAGTAACTTGAGCACTTGTGAAGGACGGCAGAGAGAATTTATCTGCTTGATGATACTGTGTAGATCAAAGACATTAAACAAAGCAGGTATGTTCATGTGCCACCAAATTGGCTCTTTCTCTCATCCAGATAAGAAGAAGGTGACACTTGCTGTATTTTGTACAAAATTTGTGGCTGCTTGTTCTAGTTTCTTTCCCCTTTGATGATTTACTTTTCCTTCTACCTTTCTCTCCTCTGCAACCTGCACTCCTGACTCACCACTGACTGTTGCAGAATTGACACACATGAGTCAGGATTCTTGGTGACTGCCTCAGTTTGTGTTCCTGCCCAGCTGAGGACATCTACTTCTCATTAGATTTATCTATGAAGTCAGAAACAAACTTGGTCTCAGGCTCCTTCACAAAGTTACCAAGTAAAACATAAAATACTTATACCAAAATGGTGCTCTGTGATGTCCAACTGGCAGTAGCCAGTAGTAGTTGTATTTCCCATAATCTATTTTCTACTCTAAGTTTAATTTTCATTACTGCTCAAGTTCATTAAAATGAAGAAAAACTTCATTTCCCATCTACAAAATACTGTTTTACAATGTTTACTATTTTAAATCCTTAAAATTTATTTATTAGTAATTTCTCCACTCTAAGGAGCTCATTTTATGTTCAAGTACAGAAAGGAAACTTCTACTATATTTTTTCTATTTATGAAAATTTCATACAATATTCCAATGAAAGCATGCATGATTTATGCTGTAAACACAGTCACTGATTAATTAATTTCAGGATTATTTCCCTTTCATTCTTAACATTTACCTCTGCCCCAGTAAGGGCTCTTGTGTGCTGTTAAGCTTTCCTTGGTTTGGAAACAATCATTCCTATCTCTATACTTCCGTATATCATAATTTAGAATTCAACAGTGCCTACAAATAGCATCTAATATGGAAATTTATGGATTTTTCAGCAATTAATTTCATCTTTTATTATATTGACAATTTATCTACCTTTTCTTCTCAACTTTAGACCTGACTAATCTAATTACTCTTTTGTTCTTCAAAGCTGAGAATAACTTGACTCATCTGAGGAAAGCAGGACCACTAAAATGGTAATGCACAATGAAGCTGGCTAACAGGGAAAATAAATTCAGGTTACTTCAGTATTCTTTCCTTGAAATTCTACCTTCCTAAAATTTTTGTTTTATATTTTAACTATGTTCAGGCATATACTCGAAAGGAAGAATGTCATGTTCACAGAAAGTAATAATTTAGAATTCATAGTCATGCTGATTCCCACAGGAAACATCAGCCAACCAGAGTTATGAGAATATGCAGCAACATCAGGGATCCTTACTCTTCCATGATGTAAAAACAAAACTATGAAAACTGTAGTGGTTTGGCGCGAGAATCACATTAGAGTTTGACTGTTCTCCTGTGCACATGATGATGAGGCTGAGTATTTCTTCTGCCTACCCATCCTCCTGATTATGGTGAAGGTAAGTTCAACAGTTACCCTGCAGAGGGAAGGGCTCAAATTATCCTAAAGGCCACACATCCCCAAATCCCAACTTCCGTGTCAATGTTGGAGAAGTTCAAATACTCTTGTATGGACAAAGCCCATCCCCGCAAATCCCACCCCTGATGTAGGACAGGGACCAACATTATGTCCTCACTCTTATTACTATAATTATTTTTCTCTTCTTCAAACCCTCACCCTTTTGTCTCACAAGAAGTTCCTTGATCCTTACTTATTTACTCCCAGTATCTCAATTTACTTCTTTGCCTCAGCTTTTGTAGCCCTGTGTGGCTGCCTATACTCTTTTTTTTCTCAGCTTACCATGAAAATATTCCTCCACTTGCTTCTCTAAAAAGGGCCCACTTCCCTATCTTCCTTTTAAAGAGTGCCTTTGTTGCATGGGCTCCAGCAACATTTAGAAGATGCAAAGAATCTGGCAAACAAAAAATGAAACATACTGCATATGAAACAATAATAGACATAGTTTGTCATGAAAAGCAATTTTACTAATTAATAATTTTAAAAATTTAATTGGCAATTTTAAATTGGTCCCTTTAAGTAATTCCAGCTTTCCTTTGAATGGTATTAAAAAATCTGATGAAGTTCTGCTAGCATGAGGTGTGCTGTCAGGGGACATGACAGTGATAAGTTTTGAAAGAAAGCACAGACAAAGAGGTTTGATGAAGTAGAGCACATTTCCTTTGTTTCTGCTTAATTTGATGCAGCAGGGGATATAAATATGACTCTTGGTATCTTGGTTCAAAGAAAAGGTACATAGCAATCTCTTCTCCACAAAATAAAACTCAGCTGAGCCATTACTTCCAAATAGATCTGGAAGTTTTGACAGCTGCTTACTTTTTATCTGAGGTTTGCTTGTCAACTCCACATTTAGATCAATTTCATGGCAGTTTAGCGTAATGTGATAAGGAAGAAATGCTTTTTAGGAGAACCAGAAGTCAGGTTCAAGACATTTTATGCTTTTATCAAACCTGGGTGGTTGGTAGCTAATCTCTGGCACATTTGGTCTGCAGTACAACCACACATAATTTTCAGGTGCCTTGTCAGGACAGACCCAATGTCAGAAAAACAGCAGTAAGTCAATACACGTGTTCAGTGCTGTCAGGGGGAGAGCAAAGAAAACTTGTACAGACTGGAGGTTGTAGAACTGTGGGGTTTTTTCGTCTGACACAGAAATGTGATGTTATCTCTTGTCTCCCAGGAGATGAGTTTGATTTAAGGAGTGAAGAATTCATTCTCAATAGCTATTGTGTTGAGGGAGAGATTCTCAGCAATCCTCAAGATGGTGTCTGAGCAATGGATGTGTATTTCATTTCAGGTGATGTAATTCAAAACAGACAATAAGAATCTAAGGAAAGTAAAAAAAAAAAAAAAAGCAATCAAAGAGATTTAATAATCCACTGACAATATCCACTGCAGCCTGAGGAGTTTATCAACTTTGGTCTCATTTTTTATTTTCAGCATTATTAATTAATTGATTGATTTAAAAAACCAATGTAGCTAGTGAAACAATACGCTCAGCAGATCTTTCAGATATCACAGTCAAGAAAAAAGAAGCAGTGACTATCTAAACCACATAGTTCACTTACCATCTTTAATCTGAAAATTTTCCCATATGCTATTAGCTATGTGAAAATGTGAATAAGTAGCAAAAGTAGCAAAATGAAAAATACAAAAAAGGCTGAATTTATCTCTAATTGTGTGTGATTTGCAGGCTGGGGACTAACGTTATGCATTTCAGTGTGCGCTTCCTTTTGTTCTTTTTCTTATTGTTAATATTTTAGAGACTTTATGAACTAATGGCATGCCTGATTTTTTCCAAAAGGTCCTTCTAAGTTCTCAGCAGGGAGCTTACAGTTATCAATATCCTCTCCCTTTCTATCCTATTTTCAGGGAATCACTGATTTCAAGAACCACCAGGTTTGAGGTGAAGCTGTGTTTATCCACAAAAGGGAGAAAACACACCAGTCCCACAAATTTCTCCTGTAAGCTCCATGCTCTGTGCAAGCATGAGAGGTCATGTTAAGTTCCATACAAAAGAAATATTTTGTCCTTTTCTGAGTCTGCCAAAAAAAAAATAGTCAATGAATGCTAGAGGTGAGCAAAACCCACCCTGTAGAAACTGGTAGCAGACAGTTAAACATAATTTCATACAGTCCAATACTGATGTATGGACTGCTGATTGAATATAAACCCCACCTCTGAGGAGATTCTGTCCTAGAAGAATGACTTTTCAATGACACAAGCAAGTGCAAAAAATCCTCCATACCACCTTTTTCATGTACAGAATCAATGTACAGATGAGGTAGAAATTGAATCTAACTCAATCCTTTCTTCAAATTCTCTCAAACCTTTAGCTGATCCCAGCTGAAAAGCCCTGAAGCTTCACTCCATCTACTGGGATCCAACTTTTTTGGAATCAATCTTTTGATATTGGCTGCAACTTTTCATTGGAACAGTCACTGTCACAGCTAAGCTTGTGAAGATTCTTTGAGAAATCTCTTCAGATATGTGGACTGTGGGAACTCAGATTTGTGAGGACAATTCTTGACAGTATCACAGAGCATCTCTGCAATTTCTCACAGGCCTCACTCATAGATTTGGAGAGAAAAGTGTTAAAAGATTAGGCTGTCACTTTTGCTTGCCATCTATAGGTCCTCAGATACCTGAAAAAGGACAAAAAAAGATGTGTGTTAAAGTGGTGACCAATTTCTACCCACAAAAGGAGTATTCTCCCAAGCAGCCTTTGGCTATAGAGAAGTGTGGCCGTTGGCAAGGGCCGGACAGCTGACCAGAGGGACGGCCGGCGGCTCGGCAGCTTGTTCTGAGAGTTTCCTTTTCGTTAAGTCAACTTCAGCTAGGGACTTCTTTTCCCCTCGCCGCGAGCCGGGCTTCCCTGGGATGGTGGCCACTGTCCCAAAAGCCGGAGAGCCACTGAGAGAGAGTGTTCCCTTGCCCGGAACCCAAAATCAGACACAAGACACCATGGTCTGCTCTCCTTGGGTTCAGGGGCAAAAGACCCTGGACTGGCCCAGCTTTCAGACTTTTATTCTGAGAGTTACAACTTATCTCATAACGGTTCAGGGGAGGAAACGGGGAAGGGTCAGAAGGTCAGGTTCAGTCAGGAAGGAGTAAGGGAGGAAAGAGTGAGACACAAGATACTATTGTTAACTGAGGGGCAGGAGGGAGGAGTTCAACTCCCTTTCCAAGGCCAAACTTAACTCTACCTTCAGAGGGGCCTCACTTTCTAGGCCCCCAGAAATTCTTCAGGGGATACGTCATTCTCTGAGCTTGAACCACCACTACAGAGAAGCATTGATATCAGATGAGCAAAATAGCAGAAGGAATTTAAAAGTAGATGCACTGAAGAAGGATTGTGGCCTTCTTTATGTTAATTTTCTCATGCTTAGAAGGTGGACCCTGAATAAGGAAGGTCTTTGACTATATCTGCTGACGAATGTACACTTTTTTATATCATTGCCTGTTTTAGACACCTATTTCTGTACTGTTAATTGCAGCACTGGGCTTTGAGACAAGGTGAAATGAGGCCTCTCTACCAGGCTGAGTTTTGTTATAGCAGCTTCTCGTAGGAAAAAGTAAGAGTGACAGAAATTTGCTTCAGTGTGGAAGAAATAAAATGTAAAGTGATATTAGTATAGCAAAACCATACATTGTGCCAGCTACAAAGCTTCATTTGCTAAGCAGCCTGATTCACCCTGGTACAAATTCAGAGTTTCTTATCAGTAACTCAGTGTTTGAAATCCCAACCACCGTCATAGAACAGTTTGACATTGCTTTAGCTCACAAATCTCAGTTCCATGAGACCTTTCAGCACTGCTAATGAACTAAAATAAGGAAAAGCACCATGTCTTTAAGTTACAAAGGAATCAAAATGCAAAAATCATGACAAATTATTAATATAATTCATAATCCTGCAGAGACAAAGTGTATTTCTGGTAGAAGCTAACTGAATTAAAGAAGACTTAGAAATACTTTCCTGTTTAGAGGACTATTTGAGAGGTATTTTGCTCAGTGAACTTAATTTTTTCTACCATAAATTAATGTTTAACTATTCTGTTTGGGAGGAAAACTCGAATGCAAATAGCTGCAGAATATATATACCAGCATGTATATGCTAGTTCAGGGGAGGGGATTGTTCCCAACAATAGGATTTTTACCCACTTCCCCAAGCAGTCAAACCAGGTATATGATTTTTATATTATTTTTTTTTCAGTGTGCATTCATGAAGCTTTGTTTCACTAAATTGAAATTCACATGTCAATTTCCTAAGAATTTCATGTATTTTTAGTTTTCTTGGTGCTATTTTTTAAGCTCTGATTTTGTTTTAATCTGTTCTTTTTTCCTTTGGTGGTTAGTCCTAACCAAACTTGTTTCCATCTCTTGCCCACCTCTTCCCTTCAAATGTCCGATAATTCTGGTATCATTTCTCTACAAATACCTTTTCTCAGTATCATTGTCTCCATCTTTAGAAATCTAAAGAGTGGTTTTCCACATCTTTTCCATTTCTTTTTGCTTATCTGTGGCAATTTTCCCAAACTTTCACTACATTTTACTTTAGCCCTTTTGAAATTTGACTTTCCATTCTATATATGAATAATCCTTCTCTCTCTAAGATCAGCATTTCCAGAATGCAACTTTTGTTCCTCTGTACTAGAGCACTGGAGCAATTAAAACCTGTACACAGGAGGAACATGTGTTTTTATTACAACTTAATAATTTTGTAGGTGACATGGACAGTTTGCTGAGAACACCAGGCTGACTGGTGTAGTTGACACATTGGAGGAAAGGGATGCCATCCTGGGGAACCTTGACAGACTTGGGAGATGGGTCTGTGTGAAATTAATGAAGTTCAACAAAGCAAAGTGCAAGGTCCTACACCCAGGTCATGGCAAACCCAGGCACACCTCCAGGCTAGGCAGAGAAGTGGCTGAGAGCTGCCCTCCAATGAAGGACTTGGGGGTGATGATTGATGAAAAACTGAACAAGATTGAGCCCTGTGCACTCACAACCCAAAAAACCAACAGAATCCTGGGCTGCATGGAAAGGATCATGGCCAACAGGTCAGTGGAAGTGATTCTCCCCTTCTACTTTGCTCTTGGGACACCCCTCCTGGAGTATTGTGTTCAGTTTGGGTATCTCCAAATGGAACTTTTGGAAAAAGTTCAGAGGAGGCCACAAGGTTAATAAGGTGACCAGAACACCTTCCCTGTGAAGACAGGCTAAGAAAGTTGGAATTATTCAGCCTGCAGAAAAGAAGGTTGCATGGAGACCTCATAACAACCTTTCAGTATCTGAAGAGGAAAGCCAGAGATGCTCTTTGTTAGGAACTGTAGTGACAGGACAAAGGGGAATGACTTCAAACTGAAAGAAAGTAGGTTTAGGTTAGATGTGAGGAAGAAATTATTTCCTGTGATAGAGGTGAGACACTGGTTGCCCAAGGAAGCTGTGGATTCCACATTCCTTGCAGTGTTCAAGGCCAGTTTGGATGGGGCTTTGAACAACCTGGTCTAGTGGAAGCTCTCCCTGCCCATGGTAGGGTGATTGAGGGTAGATGATCTTTAAGGTCCCTTCCAAACCAAACTATTCTGTGATTCTATGAATTATAAAACTGCTCTTGTTTTTGAGAATTTTGTTTGTAAGAATTTTGTCTATTTTTCAGTCTAGCACAAGCACACAAAGAATCACAGATTCCTAGACAGTTCATCAAACAATGAGTAACAAACCTCAGCAAAATTCAGACTGAACAGCATTTCTTGTCCATCCCATAATTCTCATCTCCCATGACTGAATTCAAAGTTCAACAGAATGGGATGATGAGAAAAAGGCTGCATAAGCTTAAGACCTTAGGACTCTGGAAGGAAAATGCAATTTTGCCAGTATCATTAGGACTCTGTCAAGAACATAATATCTGCTATGCTTACCCCAACTTTTGCTGGATGACAGGAGGATGTGTATTGTCTCCTAAGGAGTTAAGGTGTGCTTTGCTAATATCTTATACTTGAAAATAAAAGACTGGCATACACTGCAGTCTTAACAGCATCTTTAAATATATATACATGTTATGTGTCCAGGCTAGTCTAGCGATCCAAATTTCTTCAAAAGTGAATAAAAAAAGTATTTTCAGCAAGTTGATTATTTCATAAACCAGCTGTGATAAGATCTTTCCAAGGAATTGTTGTCCTTTGCTGATTTTAGAAATCTATTTAGATAGTTTGAATTGCTTCAGGTAGATGTCAACCAGGCCTGTGCTTTTGAAAGAAGTATTCAATAAGTAGACATTAATGTGTCTACTTTGGACTCTTCAATATCCCAGAAAGACAATGACAAATAAACAATCCAGTGGATTGCTCTCATGGTGGCTAAGGGGCTTGAGTACATGAAAATATGACATATGGGTGTCCTGGGGTGATGTTGCGAGGCTACTGCATTCCTTAACCATCTGCATAGTGCCCAAGGCCTTTCTGTCTTTAAGGTAGACCCGAGGGGCATAGCTGGAGCCATGGGACCCCAGATGTGGGTCATTTCAAGGGCTCATCCCAATGGCCCGGGACCCAAAGGCTCTGCCGGGCTTCAGGAGGGAGTGCACCAGCAACGCTGCGCTGCTCTCTTGAGTTTTTTTCATTCTTGCTGGCTTAGAAAAAGGTTTTCATTTTCTTTTCCTTTCCTCTCCCTGGTCTCCCCACTTTCCTTCCCTTCTCTCTGGCCTGAGGGGCCTGCGGGGTGGCCCCAACCAGTCCAAACCCCAAGGAAGACCAGGCCAGTGAGCGAAGGGGCAAAGGGACACAGAGATCCACTGGCATCACCTGCTGTGAGGAGTAGAATCACCGCCAAAGAAGAACAGGTTTTCTTTCCATCTACCCTTCTCCAGAAGCCTACTGTGCAGACTCCCCTTCCCCTTCCTGGAGACTGGGGGGATCAGTTTCCTTGTCGGCACCCTTTCCCTTTTTTTTTCTTTGTTTTTCCCAATTTTGTTTTGTGTTAATAAATAGTTCGGGGGCTTTTTTTCCGTTTTCACTTGCTTTCACTAATTTGTCTCATTGGAGGAGGAAAGGGGGAGGCCCTTTCACTTGGGAGGAGATGCTGGAGATGCTCATTTCGGGGCGTCTCCTCCTGAAATTTTGTCTCTGAAACCAAGACAATGGGAAGGAGTGAAGGGAGTTGCCTGTTCAGTCTGAAGAACAGGAGGTTAAAGAGGTATCAAATTGTAGTTTTTAATAACCAAGTAGGTAGCTATGGAGAAAATACATGGGGAGAGGTCAGTGTCTTTTTGATAGTACACAGTAAAAGAAGTCGACACAAAACTCACAAGCTGCAGAAAGGGAAATTCCAAAGAGAAGAAAATTCCCCAAAAGGAGACTGCTTAAATACTGATAGGCTGAGGAATCCCTGTCAATAAACTCAAAACTTCTGTGTACAAGTTTTAGAGCTGCTCTGAGTAAGCAGGTAACTGTGCTGTAAGGAAGTTTATGATGTTCTCCAGAAGCCTCTTTCAAGAAAGTCGTAAATAGTATTTAGAATAACTTCACAGTTGCTGAATGTCAGAGTAAGTTTAAGTGAAATAGCTGCATTAATGAGAGGTAAGGTCAAAAGGTACTACGAATGCAGAGCTGTGTAATCACAAACGCTGTCATTTCTGCATGAAAAATTAATTGAATTTACTTTGAAAACTGGGTCAGAGACAAATTGCTTCATGGATAAGGCTCAGTTTATTCTTTTCCACCTCAAAATACAAAACTCAGTTTATCAAAAGATAGTTTGGGAAAAAAATTTGTGGTTTTGCATTAACACTCTGTTCTAGAAAACAAAACAGTCTTTGACATGTACTTATATATAACATCTACTGAGCTGATAAAATATTGATTCAGCCTATGACTTTGACAGTTTTCAGCTTCAAATGCTCTTCTTCAAAGATGTGAAGACTACTGGACAAGTCTAGAAAATCTGAAGGATGAAGACTTGATCAGCCAGAAAGAAGAGATAGTGAATAGGCAAGCAACCTGAAACTAAAAATTTTGTATTTGCTGTAATTCAAACACTGTTTATTAGAACAATGCCAAACATTTCCAGTAGTGCTGTTCATTTGCATTACATTTTTTACACTAACATTCATCATAAATTAAAAAAAAAAATCCATGTAATATTCAATGAATGCACCTATGCCACCCTATCACGAAATTTAAAATGTGGTTTTATTCTGAAAAGAATCACCACTCAGAACAGTTCTGTTCATGGGTTAATGTTAGTATGGAAAGGGTGTTTAAATTGGGTCATACTAATTTTTTAAAAAAACTATCACTGTTTACATTGAGGTACTAAAATTAAAATAATAACTGCAATGGAAAATCAATTATAACTTAATGTACTCAGCATGCATCATTTGACCAACCAAGATTGAAATAAAAAATAATATGCATGAACAATAGCATCAATAGGCATAAAACTTAATTCAGTTTTTGCCTGTTAAAACATAACATTTAACTACAGAATTGGCTCACTGAAGAAACACTTTAGACGATCGTGATATACAGGTGTGTGTGGGTGTGTGTGTATATAGCAGGCATATACCTGTCATTATATATAAGGAACTTCTGTCACAAAGAAATTTTTTAATATATAGTTCTGTGAGTTAGCAAAATTCTGTTCTTTGCTACGCTATTGTAGCGGTAAAATCCAGTCCTATTAGTTTCTGAAAGTGAGCTGAGTCATACGGTCTATTTTCTCTGAATTATCTGTGCCCATCTCTCTAGGAACTACAGAAACACAGAATTGTACAGTGGCACTCTCACTTTTCCCTGTATCCTTTTAAAGATCTTTTTTTCTGAGAACCTCACATTTTTCTTCAAGCAATTTGTATCTACTTTGACACTGCTCTTTTTCCTGACAAATCTTTTCTGCAAAATTCATTAGCATTTCAAATCATCTTTCTACATCTTTGAGTTCCTTTTCCCTTTGTAAGCACCCTGTTTCATGCTAAGGAGAAAAACACATTAATTATTTATTCCTCAGTATAATGCAATGCTGAATAAAGAATAGCCAAATGGCTTCAACTCACACTTTGCACTACAGGAAACACTGAAAGAGGATTCATTTCAGTCACTATTATTCTCCAATGTGAGTTCTCTATAGCAGCTGCATTAAACATTTCATCTAGCTCTTCTTTTGCAGCTAATTTTTCCATAGAATACTTTTTCTGGGATCAAGAAAAAAATAGATGCTGTTTTAGCAGGATGAAAAATGGGTTTCTCTTATGCAAGACTTATCCTTTATGAGGATTAAGACCCTCTCTTACTAATTAACAATACATAACAATGGAAAAGAATCCCTCAAAGATAGTCACAGAAATACTCAGAGAAGATGTTATTGATTGTATTGCTGATCCATGACTTTCAAAAACGCAAAATGAAACTCAAATGGACATGTATTTTAAGAAGAAAGGTTTACTTAAAATATTAACATAAACTAGGTAGGAAATTCTTGGTAAGTACTTTTTACTTCATAATACTTCTATTATGTATTTCTATTGATATTCAATAGTATTTCTAATGATAAAGAATTTTTTAAGATAAGTAAATCATAGACCATATTTTAAATAATTCTTTGTCATAAGACTAGCTTTCCACCTTCAAGTATCTCATATTTTTAATATTCAAAACATGGTTTAAACTTGAGAATAATAACTTTTTTACACAAGGAATAAGAGATTCCTCTCTAGCCAACACAAAAGCACTCAAACCCCATAGTCAGCTTCAACAGGGAAGCTGGGAAAAGCAGAAAAAAGTGCACCATCCAAAAATGTAGAACTTAAGTTCTTTCTGTTTCATGCTATGAGATGAATGCACTTTTTGCTGTAATGAATTAATTAAAACAAAATTATTATGTCATATGTCCAAAGAACAGTTTTGGTCTTTAGAGAAAGTTTAAGAGAGTTTTGGTCTTAAGGGATTATATTCCTTGCCCTTCCAGTTCCCATACTCAATTAATTTTATCCCTTCAAAATTTGTACAGTCCTATCTAACTTAATCAGCTTTAAGGACAAGACTCCAAACCTAAATCTATATAGCCTGGAAAATTTAAATTCTGTGATCTCCAAATGGCAGGATATATATCATTCAAGCTGATATTTAAAAAAGAAACACCACATACTGTGGAGAAGGATTGTGGAAGGAATAAGCCTTTCAGTGACTTTTTTCCTGTAAGAAAGTTACTATTCTTGCCTCACTGTAAAAATGATAAAACTTACAGTACACTTCAGCCATTGTTTCTTGCAACCATTTGCCAAGCAAAAAAGGTAACATAGCAACTATTTGTAATCATGTTTCTGAAAATATTTAGACAGATGGTATGGTGACAAGATGTTGGTAACTGCAGGTTTGAAGAAAGCATACTTTCAAAATCATCGTAGTCCACCCATTTTCAACAGCAGCTTAGCATAAACAATATTGCTCACATATATGAAAATTTCAGAAAATATTTCACCTAAAAAATATTCAGAAATTTCCCTGGCACAATTGAAAGCAGACATTGTTCGGCAGTTAAATTTGCTGATACAGGAAATAATGATAGTGAAATAGTCAAGCTATAGCATTGAGAAACCCATATTCTTCTAAAAATTGATTAACAATGCAACAGTGTATAATCCTTACACTATAAAATCTAACATTTATGTAGCATTTAGTAATATTGAATTTCATGTCATTTTAATCCTTTCAATAAATATTAAAGAGAGAACAGCCAATCTTTATCAAAATCTGATAAAATTTCCCAGGTTCTTCAAGGAAGACAGGACTTCAATAATGTGTCTCTGGGAAAGGGTCACCGCTGAAAGTGTTTTTCATAGAGCCAAGACCACTAGAAAAATATGAGAGATTAAAAAGAGGTAGAGTCTTACGGAACAGAAAAGATGACTTGGAAAAAGCTAAGAGAACTGAGATTAATCAAAATTTCACTTCAGAACATTTGCTATACCTCTCTGACTGGAAGAAAATATCTTTATGAGAGTCAAACATTTTCACTGATGTACTAATGTAATTCTAAACATATTTTCTTTAAAAATGTCTTATATTCTATATAAGCAATTCCATATTAACTGTATTTAAATCATTTGAACTTAGTAATTCAAAAGTGATACATTTGTCACAGATCTGAGTTCCACCACAGATGCTCACTGATTTCAAGTTTTTGTAAAATGGAGGCATGTGGAGAAATCAGTCTACGGCTAAAAAGCTCTCTTTGTCCTAGTGAAGAGGCTTGAAATCTTGTGAAATAACTCTGCAATACCTACATCAGTCAGGGTAGTTCTGAGTTCATTACAAAGACTCTAAGGCGAGCCCATAATAATTGTAAACAGATCAGTAAACAGCAGTTAATAAAGTAAGCGTACAGATATATAGAATATCTATTCAGAAGGTCACCTCAAGTTTTAAAACTCTGTGGGACTTCATTTTATTCATGGTACTATTCAAATTAGAAAGTGCATTTTTGACACACCAATAATAGAAAATAATGCTCCTAGAATGGATGCCAGCAGAGTGATTTTGCATGTACATTTTCAAGCACAAACTGTGTCAGACAGATAGAATAGTATCAAATAAATCTGCAGGTACAAATGCAATGGATACTCTTGGAGACAGAAGTTCTGTCCAGACTGGCATGGTTCCATTTGAAAGTAACAATTTCTTACTCCATACTATGGATATATCTGTGCTGTCATCCATCATTTTAGAGATAAGAAAATTACATTTCTGTATCTAGTAGTTCTTCCACTTGTTTTTGATGCTGAGAGTGGTTTATAACTGCTGTGCAGGTGACAGTGCTTTGGAGACAGCAGCACTATGGAATGTAATGGTAGCACAGTAGGAATTCATAGCTATTTTACTTTGGACAAACAAAGAACTCAAAAGGCATCTTTAATATTGCCCAGGTATGTTTGCTCAGCCACAGAATGTAGGCACTACTATGGACATCTACATGTAGGACTCAAAAACACAAATAAACACATCCTCAAGGCGGGAGCAATCAAGGAAAAAGATTAATTGAAAACTTACTTTCAAATATACTTTGCACTTTAGAAGAGCATTGGTTAAAATAAATATCATTAATCATCTTCAAAATTAATATTAAAGATTTACATTTGTTTCTTGAAGCTCTGGCAGTTCTTTTCCCTTCTGTACTTGTTTATGCATTCCTAGGAAATTTATTCCAGGTCTGAGTTCCCTTAAGTCTTCTCAGCAAGTCGACAGCATCTTCTTCAGCTAACACACTTCAATTACGTAGAGCTCATCACTTGACGGGGAATAGATATGCAGCATACTAAATAAAGGAAGATAAAGACTTCTCACCTCACTGTCTACTCAGTTGAAATTTTGGTCTAAACTTTAAACTTTACACTGTTGAAGATCTGCCAGGTATAGCAGAGGAGCCAGTCTGCAAAATGGTTTGGTACAGATTGCTCCAGCGATGTCAGGATTTCATTCCCTTTCCTGAAAGGAAGAATTCCTTGTGATTTCAATGAGGATCGAGCTTCAGTTCATTTCCCTGTACTTCATGTCATCCCATTCGCTTTTCTTGTATTTGCTTCATTTCAGAATTTTCTTTTTTTCTTTTTTTTTTTTTTTAATTTTTCCAGTTTCTTCTCTGTGACTTTGTTGACCTTTCTTCCCTTGTTTAGATATTTCAATGGGAGTTATGTTGGAGAGTTTTTTCCTTTAAACTGCACCTCATTTCATCTGAGTGCATTTGATTGTAGTCGGTCTATTTGATTATTTTCCAGCTTTTTTCAATTGCATTTTAATTTGATCATACCTCCTTGACAGAGTGTTTGTTCCACTTTGTCCTGCAATTTCAAGATTTCATTCCCTTTCCTGAAAGAAGAATTTCTGGTTCTGTCTCCCAGGAAGGAAGCTGTACTACTTCCTGCAGCATAGGTTGCTCCCAAGATTTACTTTTCCTGGGGTCCTTCTCATCAGAAAACTGAGTCAAAGGCAAAGCCATGACATTCCACCTCTCTCCTTGGGAAAAAAAAAACATATATGAGACTTACCATCAAAATTACATTCATCATACAATCCATACCTAGAACAATAAATGTAACAAATTAAACATAAGAAAAAACTTCTTATGCCAACTTCCAACCTTAGATCTTACACTACAATTACAACATGCAGTTTCTGATATCATCGACTCAACCTTATGACCTAATGTTTGCCTTTTATCTTTCCCAATCTGTCCTTATCTCAAGCTCTAATCAGTTGCTGTCTATTCTGTACTAATTGTAGAGGGTTTGGTTTGCAAACCAGGCAGAAACACCAGTTTCGTGTAGTGGTTTGAGTTCGTCAATTTGAGTTTCAGGCGAATGTCAACACACTTACCAAAATTTACCTAATTTTTGCTGTGAGACAAGGATTAGGAGTAGGCAAAGCAAGCTCAAACTCTAAAGAATATAGAGAAAGTTTACTAATAGATCTAAAAAAGAAAAAACAAGAACCAGAACAAAACCTTCAAAAAACTTTTCCTCCCCCACCTTTCCATCTCTTTCCCACTGACAACTTAAAAAAAACCCCAAAAACCCAACACTTTGACTGTCAGTCAGTTTTCCACCTCTGAAATAGTGTTTTCTCAGTTTTCTCTTGCTCACCATGGAATTTTTTCCACAAGGAATACAGTTTTCTGATGTTTCCAGGCTCACAACAAGCAGCCGCCCAGGATGAAGAAATCTTCTTGTACTGTGGAAGTCCTTCTGACGTTTGTAGCCTTCCCACAACTACAGTGGGCTGTCATGGTTCATGGGGTGTACTCTTAAAGATGAGTTGTTCTACTGTAGCAGCAAGGGAATCCCCTTCTTCTATTGCTGGCAACATAAGTTCTTTTTCATCATCTCTGTGGCAAGGGATTAGATCACAGCTTCTTCTCTGTTTCTGCTCAAGCTTCTCATCAGGGTGCAACTACTTCAGTGTCTGCTTATCTCTACACAGGTCCTTTGGTTGGCTGGCTGCAGTTAGAAGGCTTTTCTCTCCCCATTACCTCAGTAAATTACAAGGAATTAGCTTAGTCTCAATCACGGCTTCACAAAAGAAATTTCAGCTTCAACACTGAAGTCCTCCTCGTGCTCCTCCATCTAGGCATTGGCTCTGCTTCCTTCACTGACTTTATAGTCTCTATGCCATATATCTGTAGGTGTCTTCATTTTTGTCTCTCTCTGTGCAGGGAAGGATGGAGGTTTGCAGATTTCATCTGTGCACTAAAAGGGTTAATCTCTCTCTCTCTCTCTCTCTCTCTCTCTCTCTCTCTCTCTCTCTCT